>JAVLUX010000100.1:142500-145000 GCA_032164185.1 Moxostoma hubbsi
CACACACACACACACACAGCTAAACTCACCACACACACACTCACACACACAAAGCTAAACTCACCACACACACACACACACACACAGCTAAACTCACCACACACACTCACACACACAAAGCTAAACTCACCACACACACACACACACACACAGCTAAACTCACCACACACACACACACACACACACACACACACACACACAGCTAAACTCAACACACACACACACACACACACACACACACACACAGCTAAACTCAACACACACACACACACACACACACACACACAGCTAAACTCAACACACACACACACACACACACACACACACACACACAGCTAAACTCAACACACACACACACACACACACACACACAGCTAAACTCACCACACACAGACACACACACACACACAATACAGCTAAACTCACCACACACACACACACACACACACACACACAGCTCACACACACACAAACTAACACACACACACACACCACACAGCTACATCACTCAACACACACACACACACACACACACACAGCTAAACTCACCACACACACACAACACACCACACACACACACAGCTAAACTCACCACACACAGCTAAACTCACACACACACACCACACACACAACACTACAGCTAAACTCACCACACACACACAAACACACACACACACACACACAGCTAAACTCACCACACACACACACACACACACACACACACAGCTAAACTCAACACACACACACACACACACACACACAGCTAAACTCACACACACACACACACACAGCTCAACACACAACACACACACACCCACAGCTAAACTCAACAACACACACACACACACACACAACACACAACCACCACACTCACATCACACACACACACGCTAACTCACCACACACAGCTAAACTCACCACACACCCACACACACACAGAGCTACCACCACACACACACCAGCACACACAACAGCTAAACTCACCACACACACACACACACAGAGCTAAACTCACAACACACACACACACACACACACACACAGCTAAACTCACCACACACACACACACACACACAAACACAGCTTGACTCACCACACACACACATACACAGCTAAACTCACCACACACACACACACACACACACACAACTAAACTCACAACACACACACACAGCTAAACTCACCACACACACTCAAACACACACATACAGCTAAACTCACCACACACACACACACACACACATACAGCTAAACTCACCACACACACACAGCTAAACTCACCACATACACACAGCTAAACTCACCACAAACACACACACACACACACACAGCTAAACTCACCACACACACACACACACACACACACACACACAGCTAAACTCACCACACACACACACACACACACACACAAAGCTAAACTCACCACACACACACACACACACACACACACACACACAGCTAAACTCACCACACACACACACACACACACAGCTAAACTCACCACACACACACACACACACATACAGCTAAACTCACCACACACACACAGCTAAACTCACCACATACACACAGCTAAACTCACCACAAACACACACACACACAGCTAAACTCACCACACACACACACACACATACACACACACACACAGCTAAACTCAACACACACACACACACACACAGCTAAACTCACCACACACACACACACACACACAGCTAAACTCACCACACACAGCTAAACTCAACACACACACACACACACACACAGCTAAACTCACCACACACACACACTCACACACACACACAGCTAAACTCACCACACACACTCACACACACACACACACAGCTAAACTCACCACACACACACACACACACACAGCTAAACTCAACACACACACTAACACACAGCTAAACTCACCACACACACACACACACACACACAGCTAAACTCACCACACACAGCTAAACTCACCACACACACACACACACACAGCTAAACTCACCACACACACACTCACACACACAAAGCTAAACTCACCACACACACACACACACACACAGCTAAACTCACCACACACACTCACACACACAAAGCTAAACTCACCACACACACACACACACACACACACAGCTAAACTCACCACACACACACACACACACACACACACACACACACAGCTAAACTCAACACACACACACACACACACACACACACACAGCTAAACTCAACACACACACACACACACACACACACACACACACACACAGCTAAACTCAACACACACACACACAGCTAAACTCACCAAACACAGCTAAACTCACCACACACACACACACACACATACAGCTAAACTCACCACACACACACACACACACACACACACACACAGCTAAACTCAACACACACACACACACACACAGCTAAACTCAACACACACACACACACACACAGCTAAACTCAACACACACACACACACAGCTAAACTCACCACACACACACAAAC
>JAVLUX010000100.1:210000-212500 GCA_032164185.1 Moxostoma hubbsi
CACACACACACTCACACACACACACAGCTAAACTCACCACACACACTCACACACACAAAGCTAAACTCACCACACACACACACACACACACACACAGCTAAACTCACCACACACACACACACACACACACACACACACAGCTAAACTCAACACACACACACACACACACACACAGCTAAACTCACCACACACAGCTAAACTCACCACACACACACACACACACAGCTAAACTCACCACACACACACTCACACACACAAAGCTAAACTCACCACACACACACACACACACACAGCTAAACTCACCACACACACACACACAAAGCTAAACTCACCACACACACACACACACACACACACACAGCTAAACTCACCACACACACACACACACGCACACACAGCTAAACTCAACACACACACACACACACACACACACACACACAGCTAAACTCAACACACACACACACACACACACACACACACACAGCTAAACTCACCACACACAGCTAAACTCACCACACACACATACAGCTAAACTCACCACACACACACACACACACACACAGCTAAACTCAACACACACACACACACACACACACACAGCTAAACTCAACACACACACACACACACACACACACAGCTAAACTCAACACACACACACACACACACACACACAGCTAAACTCACCACACACACACACACACACACACACACACACACACAGCTAAACTCACCACACACACACACACACACACAAACACACACACAGCTAAACTCACCACACACAGCTAAACTCACCACACACACACACACACACATACAGCTAAACTCACCACACACACACACACACACACACACACACACACAGCTAAACTCAACACACACACACACACACACACAGCTAAACTCAACACACACACACACACACACACACACACAGCTAAACTCACCACACACACACACACACACACACACACAGCTAAACTCACCACACACAGCTAAACTCACCACACACACACACACACACATACAGCTAAACTCACCACACACACACACACACACACACACACAGCTAAACTCAACACACACACACACACACACACACACAGCTAAACTCAACACACACACACACACACAGCTAAACTCAACACACACACACACACACACACACACAGCTAAACTCACCACACACACACACACACACACACAGCTAAACTCACCACACACAGCTAAACTCACCACACACACACACACACACACAGCTAAACTCACCACACACACACACACACACACAGCTAAACTCACAACACACACACACACACACACACACACACACACACAGCTTGACTCACCACACACACACACACAGCTAAACTCACCACACACACAGCTAAACTCACCACACACACACAGCTAAACTCACCACACACACTCAAACACACACATACAGCTAAACTCACCACACACACACACACACACACACACACACACACACACACACACAGCTAAACTCACCACACACACACACACACACATACAGCTAAACTCACCACACACACACAGCTAAACTCACCACATACACACAGCTAAACTCACCACAAACACACACACACACAGCTAAACTCACCACACACACACACACACACACAGCTAAACTCAACACACACACACACACACACACACACACACAGCTAAACTCAACACACACACACACACAGCTAAACTCACCACACACACACACACACACACACACACAACTAAACTCACCACACACACACACACACACACACATACAGCTAAACTCACCACACTCACACACACACACACACACACACAGCTAAACTCAACACACACACACACACACACACAGCTAAACTCACCACACACACACACTCACACACACACACAGCTAAACTCACCACACACACACACTCACACACACACACAGCTAAACTCACCACACACACTCACACACACAAAGCTAAACTCACCACACACACACACACACACACACACACACACAGCTAAACTCACCACACACACACACACACACACGCACACAGCTAAACTCAACACACACACACACACACACACAGCTAAACTCACCACACACACACACACACACACACAGCTAAACTCACCACACACAGCTAAACTCAACACACACACACACACACAGCTAAACTCACCACACACACACACTCACACACACACACAGCTAAACTCACCACACACACTCACACACACAAAGCTAAACTCACCACACACACACACACACACACACACAGCTAAACTCACCACACACACACACACACACACACACACACACAGCTAAACTCAACACACACACACACACACACACACACAGCTAAACTCACCACACACACACACACACAGCTAAACTCACCACACACAGCTAAACTCACCACACACACACACACACACAGCTAAACTCACCACACACACACTCACACACACAAAGCTAAACTCACCACACACACAC
>JAVLUX010000100.1:217500-220000 GCA_032164185.1 Moxostoma hubbsi
ACACACATACAGCTAAACTCACCACACACACACAGCTAAACTCACCACACACACACACACACACAGCTAAACTCACAACACACACACACACACACACACACACACAGCTTGACTCACCACACAAACACACACACACAGCTAAACTCACCACACACACACACACACACACAGCTAAACTCACCACACACACACACACACACATACAGCTAAACTCACCAC
Organism: Moxostoma hubbsi; assembly: GCA_032164185.1. Taxonomy (NCBI): domain Eukaryota; kingdom Metazoa; phylum Chordata; class Actinopteri; order Cypriniformes; family Catostomidae; genus Moxostoma; species Moxostoma hubbsi. The sequence goes on from JAVLUX010000100.1 coordinate 217,720, forward strand.
ACACACACAGATAAACTCACCACATACACACAGCTAAACTCACCACAAACACACACACACACACACACACACAGCTAAACTCACCACACACACACACACACACACACACACACACAGCTAAACTCACCACACACACACACACACACAAAGCGAAACTCACCACACACACACACACACACACACACACACACACACAGCTAAACTCACCACACACACACACACACACACGCACACACACACACACACACACACAGCTAAACTCACCACACACACAGCTAAACTCACCACACACACTCAAACACACACATACAGCTAAACTCACCACACACACACACACACACACACAGCTAAACTCACCACACACACACACACACACACACACAGCTAAACTCACAACACACACACACACACACACACACAGCTAAACTCACCACACACACACACACACACACAAAGCTAAACTCACCACACACACACACACACAGCTAAACTCACCACACACACACACACACACACACAGCTAAACTCAACACACACACAAACACACACACACACAGCTAAACTCACCACACACACACACACAGCTAAACTCACCACACACAGCTAAACTCACCACACACACACACACACACACACACACAACTAAACTCACCACACACACACACACACACACACATACAGCTAAACTCACCACACTCACACACACACAGCTAAACTCACCACACACACACACTCACACACACACACAGCTAAACTCACCACACACACACACTCACACACACACACAGCTAAACTCACCACACACACTCACACACACAAAGCTAAACTCACCACACACACACACACACACACACACAGCTAAACTCACCACACACACACACACACACGCACACAGCTAAACTCAACACACACACACACACACACACACAGCTAAACTCACCACACACACACACACACACACACAGCTAAACTCACCACACACAGCTAAACTCAACACACACACACACACACACACAGCTAAACTCACCACACACACACACTCACACACACACACAGCTAAACTCACCACACACACTCACACACACAAAGCTAAACTCACCACACACACACACACACACACACACACAGCTAAACTCACCACACACACACACACACACACACAGCTAAACTCAACACACACACACACACACAGCTAAACTCACCACACACACACACACACACACACAGCTAAACTCACCACACACAGCTAAACTCACCACACACACACACACACACAGCTAAACTCACCACACACACACTCACACACACAAAGCTAAACTCACCACACACACACACACACACAGCTAAACTCACCACACTCACACACACACACACACACACACAGCTAAACTCAACACACACACACACACACACACACAGCTAAACTCACCACACACAGCTAAACTCACCACACACACACACACACACAGCTAAACTCACCACACACACACTCACACACACAAAGCTAAACTCAACACACACACACACACACACACACACACAGCTAAACTCAACACACACACACACACACACACACACACACAGCTAAACTCACCACACACAGCTAAACTCACCACACACACACACACACACATACAGCTAAACTCACCACACACACACACACACACACACACACACAGCTAAACTCAACACACACACACACACACAGCTAAACTCACCACACACACACACACACACACACACACACAGCTAAACTCACCACACACAGCTAAACTCACCACACACACACACACACACATACAGCTAAACTCACCACACACACACACACACACACAGCTAAACTCAACACACACACACACACACACACACAGCTAAACTCAACACACACACACACACACAGCTAAACTCAACACACACACACACACACACACACACACAGCTAAACTCACCACACACACACACACACAGCTAAACTCACCACACACAGCTAAACTCACCACACACACACACACACACACACAGAGCTAAACTCACCACACACACACACACACACACACATACAGCTAAACTCACCACACACACACAGCTAAACTCACCACACACACACACACACACACAGCTAAACTCACAACACACACACACACACACACACACACACAGCTTGACTCACCACACAAACACACACACACAGCTAAACTCACCACACACACACACACACACAGCTAAACTCACCACACACACACACACACACATACAGCTAAACTCACCACACACACACAGA
>JAVLUX010000100.1:232500-245000 GCA_032164185.1 Moxostoma hubbsi
ACACAGCTAAACTCAACACACACACACACACACACACACAGCTAAACTCACCACACACACACACACACACACAGCTAAACTCACCACACACAGCTAAACTCACCACACACACACACACACAGCTTAACTCACCACACACACACACACACACACATACAGCTAAACTCACCACACTCACACACACACACACACACACACACACACACACACACACACAGCTAAACTCAACACACACACACACACACACACAGCTAAACTCACCACACACACACACTCACACACACACAGCTAAACTCACCACACACACTCACACACACACACACACACAGCTAAACTCACCACACACTCACACACACACACACACACACACACACACACACACACACACACACAGCTAAACTCAACACACACACACACACACACACACGCAGCTAAACTCACCACACACACACACACACACACACACACACACACACACACAGCTAAACTCAACACACACACACACACACACACACACACACACACACACAGCTAAACTCAACACACACAAACACACACACACAGCTAAACTCACCACACACACACACACACACATACAGCTAAACTCACCACACACACACACACACACACACACACACACACACACACAGCTAAACTCAACACACACACACACACACACACAGCTAAACTCAACACACACACACACACACACACACACAGCTAAACTCACCACACACACACACACACACACACACACACACACACACAGCTAAACTCAACACACACACACACACACACACACACACACACACACAGCTAAACTCAACACACACACACACACACACAGCTAAACTCACCACACACACACACACACACACACACACACACACACACACACACACACACAGCTAAACTCAACACACACACACACACACACACACAGCTAAACTCACCACACACACACACACACACACAGCTAAACTCACCACACACAGCTAAACTCACCACACACACACACACACACATACAGCTAAACTCACCACACACACACACACACACACACAGCTAAACTCAACACACACACACACACACACACACACAGCTAAACTCACCACACACACACACACACACAGCTAAACTCACCACACACACACACTCACACACACACACAGCTAAACTCACCACACACACTCACACACACAAAGCTAAACTCACCACACACACACACACACACACACACACACAGCTAAACTCACCACACACACACACACACACACACACACACACACACACAGCTAAACTCACCACACACACACACACACACAGCTAAACTCACCACACACACACACTCACACACACACACAGCTAAACTCACCACACACACTCACACACACAAAGCTAAACTCACCACACACACACACACACACACACACACACACACAGCTAAACTCACCACACACACACACACACACACACACACACACAGTTAAACTCAACACACACACACACACACACACACACACAGTTAAACTCAACACACACACACACACACACACACACAGCTAAACTCAACACACACACACACACACACACACACACACACAGCTAAACTCACCACACACACACACACACACACACACACAGCTAAACTCAACACACACACACACACACACACACAGCTAAACTCAACACACACACACACACACACACAGCTAAACTCACCACACACACACACACACACACACACACAGCTAAACTCAACACACACAAACACACACACACAGCTAAACTCACCACACACACACACACACACACACACAGCTAAACTCAACACACACACACACACACACACACAGCTAAACTCACCACACACACACACACACACACACACACACACACAGCTAAACTCACCACACACAGCTAAACTCACCACACACACACACACACACATACAGCTAAACTCACCACACACACACACACACACACACACACACACACACAGCTAAACTCAACACACACACACACACACACACAGCTAAACTCACCACACACACACACACACACACACACAGCTAAACTCAACACACACACACACACACACACACAGCTAAACTCACCACACACACACACACACACACACACACACACACACACACACACACAGCTAAACTCACCACACACAGCTAAATTCACCACACACACACACACACAGAGCTAAACTCACCACACACACACACACACACATACAGCTAAACTCACCACAAACACACAGCTAAACTCACCACACACACACACACACACACACACACACACAGCTTGACTCACCACACACACACACACACAGCTAAACTCACCACACACACACACACACAGCTAAACTCACAACACACACACACACACAGCTTGACTCACCACACACACACACACAGCTAAACTCACCACACACACACACACAACTAAACTCACAACACACACACACACAGCTAAACTCACCACACACACAGCTAAACTCACCACACACACACAGCTAAACTCACCACACACACTCAAACACACACATACAGCTAAACTCACCACACACACACACACACACACACACACACAGCTAAACTCACCACACACACACACACACACATACAGCTAAACTCACCACACACACACAGCTAATCTCACCACATACACACAGCTAAACTCACCACAAACACACACACACACAGCTAAACTCACCACACACACACACACACACACACACAGCTAAACTCAACACACACACACACACACACACACACACACACACACACACACAGCTAAACTCACCACACAAACACACAAACACACACACAGCTAAACTCACCACTCACAAACACACACACACACAGCTAAACTCACCACACACAGCTAAACTCACCACACACACACACACACACACACACAGCTAAACTCACCACACACAAAAACACACACACACATACAGCTAAACTCACCACACTCACACACACACACACACACAGCTAAACTCAACACACACACACACACACACACAGCTAAACTCACCACACACACACACACACACAAACACACACACACAGCTAAACTCACCACACACACAGCTAAACTCACCACACACACACAGCTAAACTCACCACATACACTCAAACACACACATACAGCTAAACTCACCACACACACACACACACACATACACACACACACACACACAGCTAAACTCACCACACACACACACACACACATACAGCTAAACTCACCACACACACACAGCTAATCTCACCACATACACACAGCTAAACTCACCACAAACACACACACACACAGCTAAACTCACCACACACACACACACACACACACACACACAGCTAAACTCAACACACACACACACACACACACACACACACACAGCTAAACTCAACACACACACACACACACACACACACACAGCTAAACTCACAACACACACACACACACACACACACAGCTAAACTCACCACACACAAACACACACACACAGCTAAACTCACCACACACAGCTAAACTCACCACACACACACACACACACACACAGCTAAACTCACCACACACACACACACACACACACACATACAGCTAAACTCACCACACTCTCACACACACACACACACAGCTAAACTCAACACACACACACACACAGCTAAACTCACCACACACACACACACACACAAACACACACACACAGCTAAACTCACCACACACACACACACACACACAGCTAAACTCACAACACACACACACACACACACACACACACACACAGCTAGACTCACCACAAACACACACACACACACAGCTAAACTCACCACACACACACACACACACAACTAAACTCACAACACACACACACAGCTAAACTCACAACACACACACACACACACACACACACACACACACACACAGCTAGACTCACCACACACACACACACACACAGCTAAACTCACCACACACACACACACACAACTAAACTCACAACACACACACACACACAGCTAAACTCACCACACACACAGCTAAACTCACCACACACACACAGCTAAACTCACCACACACACTCAAACACACACATACAGGTAAACTCACCACACACACACACACACACACACACACACACAGCTAAACTCACCACACACACACAGCTAAACTCACCACACACACTCAAACACACACATACAGCTAAACTCACCACACACACACACACACACACACACTCACACACACACACACAGCTAAACTCACCACACACACACACACACACATACAGCTAAACTCACCACACACACACAGCTAAACTCACCACATACACACAGCTAAACTCACAACAAACACACACACACACAGCTAAACTCACCACACACACAGCTAAACTCACCACACACACACACACACACACACAGCTAAACTCACCACACACACACACACACACACACACACACAGCTAAACTCAACACACACAAACACACACACACAGCTAAACTCACCACACACACACACACACACACACACACACACACAGCTAATCTCAACACACACACACACACACACACACACAGCTAAACTCACCACACACACACACACACACACACACACACACAGCTAAACTCACCACACACAGCTAAACTCACCACACACACACACACACACATACAGCTAAACTCACCACACACACACACACACACACACACACACACACACACACACAGCTAAACTCAACACACACACACAGCTAAACTCACCACACACACACACACACACAGCTAAACTCAACACACACACACACACACAAACACAGCTAAACTCACCACACACACACACACACACACACACACAGCTAAACTCACCACACAAAGCTAAATTCACCACACACACACACACACACAGAGCTAAACTCACCACACACACACACACACACACACACACACACAGCTAAACTCAACACACACACACACACACACACACAGCTAAACTCACCACACACACACACACACACACACAGCTAAACTCAACACACACACACACACACACACACACACACACAGCTAAACTCACCACACACAGCTAAATTCACCACACACACACACACACACACAGCTAAACTCACCACACACACACACACACACACACACACACACACACACACAGCTTGACTCACCACACACACACACACACAGCTAAACTCACCACACACACACACACACACAGCTAAACTCACAACACACACACACACACAGCTTGACTCAACACACACACACACACAGCTAAACTCACCACACACACACACACACAACTAAACTCACAACACACACACACACAGCTAAACTCACCACACACACAGCTAAACTCACCACACACACACAGCTAAACTCACCACACACACTCAAACACACACATACAGCCAAACTCACCACACACACACACACACACACACAGCTAAACTCACCACACACACACACACACACATACAGCTAAACTCACCACACACACACAGCTAATCTCACCACATACACACAGCTAAACTCACCACAAACATACACACACACAGCTAAACTCACCACACACACACACACACACACACAGCTAAACTCAACACACACACACACACACACACACACACACACACACACACACACACACACAGCTAAACTCACCACACACACACACAAACACACACACAGCTAAACTCACCACACACAAACACAAACACACAGCTAAACTCACCACACACAGCTAAACTCACCACACACACACACACACACACAGCTAAACTCACCACACACACACACACACACACACATACAGCTAAACTCACCACACTCACACACACACACACACACAGCTAAACTCAACACACACACACACACACACACAGCTAAACTCACCACACACACACACACACACAAACACACACACACAGCTAAACTCACCACACACACAGCTAAACTCACCACACACACACAGCTAAACTCACCACTCACACTCAAACACACACATACAGCTAAACTCACCACACACACACACACACACATACACACACACACACACAGCTAAACTCACCACACACACACACACACACACACATACAGCTAAACTCACCACTCACACACAGCTAATCTCACCACATACACACAGCTAAACTCACCACAATCACACACACACACAGCTAAACTCACCACACACACACACACACACACAGCTAAACTCAACACACACACACACACACACACAGCTAAACTCAACACACACACACACACACACACACAGCTAAACTCACAACACACACACACACACACACACACACACAGCTAAACTCACCACACACAAACACACACACACACAGCTAAACTCACCACACACAGCTAAACTCACCACACACACACACACACACACAGCTAAACTCACCACACACACACACACACACACACATACAGCTAAACTCACCACACTCACACACACACACACAGCTAATCTCAACACACACACACACACACACAGCTAAACTCACCACACACACACACACACACAAACACACACACACAGCTAAACTCACCACACACACACACACTCACACAGCGAAACTCACAACACACACACACACACACACACACACACAGCTAAACTCACCACACACACACACACACACAACTAAACTCACAACACACACACACACAGCTAAACTCACCACACACACAGCTAAACTCACCACACACACACAGCTAAACTCACCACACACACTCAAACACACACATACAGCCAAACTCACCACACACACACACACACACACACAGCTAAACTCACCACACACACACACACACACATACAGCTAAACTCACCACACACACACAGCTAATCTCACCACATACACACAGCTAAACTCACCACAAACATACACACACACAGCTAAACTCACCACACACACACACACACACACAGCTAAACTCAACACACACACACACACACACACACACACACACACACACACACACACACAGCTAAACTCACCACACACACACACAAACACACACACAGCTAAACTCACCACACACAAACACAAACACACAGCTAAACTCACCACACACAGCTAAACTCACCACACACACACACACACACACAGCTAAACTCACCACACACACACACACACACACACATACAGCTAAACTCACCACACTCACACACACACACACACACAGCTAAACTCAACACACACACACACACACACACAGCTAAACTCACCACACACACACACACACACAAACACACACACACAGCTAAACTCACCACACACACAGCTAAACTCACCACACACACACAGCTAAACTCACCACTCACACTCAAACACACACATACAGCTAAACTCACCACACACACACACACACACATACACACACACACACACAGCTAAACTCACCACACACACACACACACACACACATACAGCTAAACTCACCACTCACACACAGCTAATCTCACCACATACACACAGCTAAACTCACCACAATCACACACACACACAGCTAAACTCACCACACACACACACACACACACAGCTAAACTCAACACACACACACACACACACACAGCTAAACTCAACACACACACACACACACACACACAGCTAAACTCACAACACACACACACACACACACACACACACAGCTAAACTCACCACACACAAACACACACACACACAGCTAAACTCACCACACACAGCTAAACTCACCACACACACACACACACACACAGCTAAACTCACCACACACACACACACACACACACATACAGCTAAACTCACCACACTCACACACACACACACAGCTAATCTCAACACACACACACACACACACAGCTAAACTCACCACACACACACACACACACAAACACACACACACAGCTAAACTCACCACACACACACACACTCACACAGCGAAACTCACAACACACACACACACACACACACACACAGCTAAACTCACCACACACACACACACACACAACTAAACTCACAACACACACACACAGCTAAACTCACCACACACACAGCTAAACTCACCACACACACACAGCTAAACTCACCACACACACTCAAACACACACATACAGGTAAACTCACCACACACACACACACACACACACACACACACAGCTAAACTCACCACACACACACAGCTAAACTCACCACACACACTCAAACACACACATACAGCTAAACTCACCACACACACACACACACACACACAGCTAAACTCACCACACACACACACACACACACACATACAGCTAAACTCACCACACACACACAGCTAAACTCACCACATACACACAGCTAAACTCACCACAAACACACACACACACAGCTAAACTCACCACACACACAGCTAATCTCACCACACACACACAGCTAAACTCACCACACACACTCAAACACACACATACAGATAAACTCACCACACACACACACACACACACACACACACACACACACACACATACAGCTAAACTCACCACACACACACAGCTAAACTCACCACATACACACAGCTAAACTCACCACAAACACACACACACAGCTAAACTCACCACACACACACACTCACACACACACACAGCTAAACTCACCACACACACACACACACACACAAAGCTAAACTCACCACACACACACACACACACACACACACACACACAGCTAAACTCAACACACACACACACACAGCTAAACTCAACACACACACACACACACACACACACAGCTAAACTCACCACACACACACAGCTAAACTCACCACACACACTCAAACACACACATACAGCTAAACTCACCACACACACACACACACACACACACACACACAGCTAAACTCACCACACACACACAGCTAAACTCACCACACACACTCAAACACACACATACAGCTAAACTCACCACACACACACACACACACACACACATACAGCTAAACTCACCACACACACACAGCTAAACTCACCACATACACACAGCTAAACTCACCACAAACACACACACACACAGCTAAACTCACCACACACACAGCTAATCTCACCACACACACACAGCTAAACTCACCACACACACTCAAACACACACATACAGATAAACTCACCACACACACACACACACACACACACACACACACACACACACATACAGCTAAACTCACCACACACACACAGCTAAACTCACCACATACACACAGCTAAACTCACCACAAACACACACACACAGCTAAACTCACCACACACACACACTCACACACACACACAGCTAAACTCACCACACACACACACACACACACAAAGCTAAACTCACCACACACACACACACACACACACACACACACACAGCTAAACTCAACACACACACACACACAGCTAAACTCAACACACACACACACACACACAGCTAAACTCACCACACACACACACACACACACACACACACACAGCTAAACTCACCACACACAGCTAAACTCACCACACACACACACACACACACACAGCTAAACAACCACACACACACACACACACACATACAGCTAAACTCACCACACTCACACACACACACACACACACACACACACACACAGCTAAACTCAACACACACACACACACACACACAGCTAAACTCACCACACACACACACTCACACACACACAGCTAAACTCACCACACACACTCACACACACACACACACACACACACACACACACACACACAGCTAAACTCACCACACACACACACACACACACACAGCTAAACTCAACACACACACACACACACACACACACACACAGCTAAACTCAACACACACACACACACACACACACACAGCTAAACTCAACACACACACACACACACACACACACACACAGCTAAACTCAACACACACACACACACAGCTAAACTCACCACACACACACACACACACACACACACACACACACACAGCTAAACTCAACACACACACACACACACACACACAGCTAAACTCACCACACACACACACACACACACACACAGCTAAACTCACCACACACAGCTAAACTCACCACACACACACACACACACATACAGCTAAACTCACCACACACACACACACACACACACACACACAGCTAAACTCAACACACACACACACACAGCTAAACTCACCACACACACACACACACACACACACACACACACACACACAGCTAAACTCACCACACACACACACACACAGCTAAACTCACCACACACACACACTCACACACACACACAGCTAAACTCACCACACACACTCACACACACAAAGCTAAACTCACCACACACACACACACACACACACACACACACACACACACACACACACACACACAGCTAAACTCACCACACACACACACACACACACACACACAGTTAAACTCAACACACACACACACACACACACACACACAGTTAAACTCAACACACACACACACACACACACAGCTAAACTCAACACACACACACACACACACACACACACACAGCTAAACTCACCACACACACACACACACACACACAGCTAAACTCACCACACACACACACACACACACACACAGCTAAACTCAACACACACACACACACACACACAGCTAAACTCACCACACACACACACACACACACACACACACAGCTAAACTCAACACACACAAACACACACACACAGCTAAACTCACCACACACACACACACACACACACACACAGCTAAACTCAACACACACACACACACACACACACAGCTAAACTCACCACACACACACACACACACACACACAGCTAAACTCACCACACACAGCTAAACTCACCACACACACACACACACACATACAGCTAAACTCACCACACACACACACACACACACACACACACACACACACACACACAGCTAAACTCAACACACACACACAGCTAAACTCACCACACACACACACACACACACACAGCTAAACTCAACACACACACACACACACACACACAGCTAAACTCACCACACACACACACACACACACACACACAACTAAACTCACCACACACAGCTAAATTCACCACACACACACACACACACAGAGCTAAATTCACCACACACACACACACACACACACACACACACACACACAGCTAAACTCAACACACACACACACACACACACACAGCTAAACTCACCACACACACACACACACACACACAGCTAAACTCAACACACACACACACACACACACACAGCTAAACTCACCACACACACACACACACACACACACACAGCTAAACTCACCACACACAGCTAAATTCACCACACACACACACACACACACAGCTAAACTCACCACACACACACACACACACACACACACACACACACACACAGCTTGACTCACCACACACACACACACACAGCTAAACTCACCACACACACACACACACACAGCTAAACTCACAACACACACACACACACAGCTTGACTCAACACACACACACACACAGCTAAACTCACCACACACACACACACACACACACAACTAAACTCACAACACACACACACACAGCTAAACTCACCACACACACAGCTAAACTCACCACACACACACAGCTAAACTCACCACACACACTCAAACACACACATACAGCCAAACTCACCACACACACACACACACACACACACAGCTAAACTCACCACACACACACACACACACATACAGCTAAACTCACCACACACACACAGCTAATCTCACCACATACACACAGCTAAACTCACCACAAACACACACACACACAGCTAAACTCACCACACACACACACACAGCTAAACTCAACACACACACACACACACACACACACACAGCTAAACTCACCACACACACACACAAACACACACACAGCTAAACTCACCACACACAAACACACACACACAGCTAAACTCACCACACACAGCTAAACTCACCACACACACACACACACACACACAGCTAAACTCACCACACACACACACACACACACACATACAGCTAAACTCACCACACTCACACACACACACACACACAGCTAAACTCAACACACACACACACACACACACAGCTAAACTCACCACACACACACACACACACACAAACACACACACACAGCTAAACTCACCACACACACAGCTAAACTCACCACACACACACAGCTAAACTCACCACACACACTCAAACACACACATACAGCTAAACTCACCACACACACACACACACACATACACACACACACACACACAGCTAAACTCACCACACACACACACACACACACACATACAGCTAAACTCACCACTCACACACAGCTAATCTCACCACATACACACAGCTAAACTCACCACAAACACACACACACACAGCTAAACTCACCACACACACACACACACACACAGCTAAACTCAACACAC
>JAVLUX010000100.1:250000-252500 GCA_032164185.1 Moxostoma hubbsi
TCACCACACACAGCTAAATTCACCACACACACACACACACACAGAGCTAAACTCACCACACACACACACACACATACAGCTAAACTCACCACAAACACACAGCTAAACTCACCACACACACACACACACACACACACACACACACACACAGCTTGACTCACCACACACACAGCTAAACTCACCACACACACACACACACACACACACAGCTAAACTCACAACACACACACACACACAGCTTGACTCACCACACACACACACACACAGCTAAACTCACCACACACACACACACACACACACAACTAAACTCACAACACACACACACACAGCTAAACTCACCACACACACAGCTAAACTCACCACACACACACAGCTAAACTCACCACACACACTCAAACACACACATACAGCTAAACTCACCACACACACACACACACACACACACAGCTAAACTCACCACACACACACACACACACATACAGCTAAACTCACCACACACACACAGCTAATCTCACCACATACACACAGCTAAACTCACCACAAACACACACACACACAGCTAAACTCACCACACACACACACACACACACACACAGCTAAACTCAACACACACACACACACACACACACACACACACACAGCTAAACTCACCACACACACACACACACAAACACACACACAGCTAAACTCACCACACACAAACACACACACACACAGCTAAACTCACAACACACAGCTAAACTCACCACACACACACACACACACAGCTAAACTCACCACACACACAAACACACACACACATACAGCTAAACTCACCACACTCACACACAAACACACACACACAGCTAAACTCAACACACACACACACACACACACAGCTAAACTCACCACACACACACACACACACAAACACACACACACAGCTAAACTCACCACACACACAGCTAAACTCACCACACACACACAGCTAAACTCACCACACACACTCAAACACACACATACAGCTAAACTCACCACACACACACACACACACATACACACACACACACACACAGCTAAACTCACCACACACACACACACACACATACAGCTAAACTCACCACACACACACAGCTAATCTCACCACACACACACAGCTAAACTCACCACAAACACACACACACACAGCTAAACTCACCACACACACACACACACACACACACAGCTAAACTCAACACACACACACACACACACAGCTAAACTCAACACACACACACACACACACACACACACAGCTAAACTCACAACACACACACACACACACACACACAGCTAAACTCACCACACACAAACACACACACACACAGCTAAACTCACCACACACAGCTAAACTCACCACACACACACACACACACACAGCTAAACTCACCACACACACACACACACACACACATACAGCTAAACTCACCACACTCACACACACACACACACACAGCTAAACTCAACACACACACACACACACACACACAGCTAAACTCACCACACACACACACACACAAACACACACACACAGCTAAACTCACCACACACACACACACTCACACAGCTAAACTCACAACACACACACACACACACACACACACAGCTAGACTCACCACACACACACACACACACACAGCTAAACTCACCACACACACACACACACACAACTAAACTCACAACACACACTCAAACACACACATACAGCTAAACTCACCACACACACACACACACACACACACACACAGCTAAACTCACCACACACACACACACACACATACAGCTAAACTCACCACACACACACAGCTAAACTCACCACATACACACAGCTAAACTCACCACAAACACACACACACACAGCTAAACTCACCACACACACAGCTAATCTCACCACACACACACAGCTAAACTCACCACACACACTCAAACACACACATACAGATAAACTCACCACACACACACACACACACACACACACACAAACACACACATACAGCTAAACTCACCACACACACACAGCTAAACTCACCACATACACACAGCTAAACTCACCACAAACACACACACACACACACACACAGCTAAACTCACCACACACACACACTCACACACACACACAGCTAAACTCACCACACACACACACACACACACAAAGCTAAACTCACCACACACACACACACACACAAACACACACACACAGCTAAACTCACCACACACACACACACTCACACAGCTAAACTCACAACACACACACACACACACACACACACAGCTAGACTCACCACACACACACACACACACACACAGCTAAACTCACCACACACACACACACACACAACTAAACTCACAACACACACTCAAACACACACATACAGCTAAACTCACCACACACACACACACACACACACACACACAGCTAAACTCACCACACACACACACACACACATACAGCTAAACTCACCACACACACACAGCTAAACTC
>JAVLUX010000100.1:257500-260000 GCA_032164185.1 Moxostoma hubbsi
GCTAAACTCACCACACACACACACACACACACACAAAGCTAAACTCACCACACACACACACACACACACACACACACACACACACACACACAGCTAAACTCAACACACACACACACACACACAGCTAAACTCAACACACACACACACACACACACACACACAGCTAAACTCACCACACACACACACACACACACACACACACACACACAGCTTGACTCACCACACACACACACACACAGCTAAACTCACCACACACACACACACACACACACACACAGCTAAACTCACAACACACAAACACACACAGCTTGACTCACCACACACACACACACAGCTAAACTCACCACACACACACACACACAACTAAACTCACAACACACACACACACAGCTAAACTCACCACACACACAGCTAAACTCACCACACACACACAGCTAAACTCACCACACACACTCAAACACACACATACAGCTAAACTCACCACACACACACACACACACACACACACACACACACACAGCTAAACTCACCACACACACACACACACACATACAGCTAAACTCACCACACACACACAGCTAATCTCACCACATACACACAGCTAAACTCACCACAAACACACACACACACAGCTAAACTCACCACACACACACACACACACACACACACAGCTAAACTCAACACACACACACACACACACACACACACACACAGCTAAACTCACCACACACACACACACACACACACACAGCTAAACTCACCACACACAAACACAAACACACACAGCTAAACTCACCACACACAGCTAAACTCACCACACACACACACACACACACAGCTAAACTCACCACACACACACACACACACACACACACACACAGCTAAACTCACCACACTCACACACACACACACACAGCTAAACTCAACACACACACACACACACACACACAGCTAAACTCACCACACACACACACACACACACACACACAGCTAAACTCAACACACACACACACACACACACACAGCTAAACTCAACACACACACACACACACACACACACACACAGCTAAACTCAACACACACACACACACACAGCTAAACTCAACACACACACACACACACAGCTAAACTCACCACACACACACACACACACACACACACACAGCTAAACTCACCACACACAGCTAAACTCACCACACACACACACACACACACAGAGCTAAACTCACCACACACACACACACACACACACATACAGCTAAACTCACCACACACACACACACACAGCTAAACTCACCACACACACACACACACAGCTAAACTCACAACACACACACACACACACACAAACACAGCTTGACTCACCACACACACACACACAGCTAAACTCATCACACACACACACACACACACACACACACACACAAAGCTAAACTCACCACACACACACACACACACAAACACACACACACAGCTAAACTCACCACACACACACACACTCACACAGCTAAACTCACAACACACACACACACACACACACACACAGCTAGACTCACCACACACACACACACACACACAGCTAAACTCACCACACACACACACACACACAACTAAACTCACAACACACACTCAAACACACACATACAGCTAAACTCACCACACACACACACACACACACACACACACAGCTAAACTCACCACACACACACACACACACATACAGCTAAACTCACCACACACACACAGCTAAACTCACCACATACACACAGCTAAACTCACCACAAACACACACACACACAGCTAAACTCACCACACACACAGCTAATCTCACCACACACACACAGCTAAACTCACCACACACACTCAAACACACACATACAGATAAACTCACCACACACACACACACACACACACACACACACACACAAACACACACATACAGCTAAACTCACCACACACACACAGCTAAACTCACCACATACACACAGCTAAACTCACCACAAACACACACACACACACACACACAGCTAAACTCACCACACTCACACACTCACACACACACACAGCTAAACTCACCACACACACACACACACACAAAGCTAAACTCACCACACTCACACACACACACACACAGCTAAACTCAACACACACACACACACACACAGCTAAACTCACCACACACACACACACACACACAGCTAAACTCAACACACACACACACACACACACACAGCTAAACTCAACACACACACACACACACACACACACACACACAGCTAAACTCACCACACACACACACACACACACACACAGCTAAACTCACCACACACAGCTAAACTCACCACACACACACACACACACACACACACACACAGCTAAACTCAACACACACACACACACACACACAGCTAAACTCACCACACACACACACACAGCTAAACTCAACACACACACACACAGCTAAACTCACCACACACACACACACACACACACACACACA
>JAVLUX010000100.1:315000-316791 GCA_032164185.1 Moxostoma hubbsi
CAACACACACACACACACAGCTAAACTCACCACACACACACAGCTAAACTCACCACACACACTCAAACACACACATACAGCTAAACTCACCACACACACACACACACACACACACACACACACACAGCTAACTCACCACACACACACACACACACACAAACAATTGTTACAGTAAAGGAAACCACTGTTAAATAGCAGATCATAAAAAACTGCTTTACAATGGAAAACTGCTTTAAAGTTCCTCAAAATGAATTTTGGTCCAGGCCTTCAGTTTATAAGAGTGATATAGGAGTCTTACCCCCACAGACTAGCACACAACACTTCAGTATTGAATTTTTTCTTGTATTTGCGAATCTCTGGTGCATCACTCTGAGGCCGGATGTTAGTGGGGTTAACGTTCACAACCGAAACCCTTCCTGTGGGGCTCTCTCCTGCACGGATCACACCTCACATTCACTGTAGCACACAAAGAGATAGAGGTTTACTGTATATGTAAGATGTGTGTAGAGTGCTTATGTCAGAGTCAGAGATTTAGACTCACGTTGACCGTATCCTTGTGGACTCTGAGGTGGAGAGATCTGCAGCAATCGAGGGTCGATAAATGATGAAAATGACGAAGAGGAAGATGTGCTTTTTCCCTGCCTGATTATTCAGCAGTTTCTGTAAACACACAATAATACAAGCATGCAGGATGGATAGAATGATAGATAGTACATTTTTATGTCATTAACACATTAATCGTATCTCAGTAGAACAATCAAAAACATAATACATAATTAACCATCATTTTGTGACATATATTTTAGACTTGAACATTTGGGACTTCTGAATGTTTGGTAAGTGTTAAAGGAATGTTCTGGATTCAATACAAGTTCAGCTCAATCGACAGCATTTGTGGTATATATACTGGTTCACACAAAAATAATAAACAAAAATCGAGGTTACACTGAGGCACTTAAAAATGGAAGCGAATGGGGCCAATTTTTGGAGGGTTTAAAGGCAGAAATGTGAAGCTTATACTTTTATAAAAGCACTTACATTAATTCTGCTGTTAAAACACGTATTATTTGAGCTGTAAAGCTGTTTTTACAGTCATTTTAGGATTTTAGGGTTGGTTGACATTACAGTACATTGTCATGACAACAAAGTTTTAAAATTAGGTATAAACTTCACACTAAAAGTTAGTACCTTATTTTATCACATTAACATTGTGGCTATTCTTTTGAAACTGTGAGTATTTTCAAGTTTACAGATTGGCCCTAATCACTTCCATTGTAAGTGCCTCACTGTAATCGAAAGAACAAGAGGGACAAGAATACATTTTTGCAGTAATCAACATTATGCCATGCAGTCAAATGAGCTTAACTTGTATTGAACCTGGAACATTCCTTTAAGAATGGTTGTATGGGATGTTCCTTATTAGTTTTATTTTAATTCTAACTGGCTTATAAACAGTCTCACAACTGAGCAAACACGCTTGAAAAGAGGCAGATGAGTTTAACATCTCCCTCTGGTGGAAACTGCCCCAATATCACTGAACATTACATCTTTCATGTGCAAGACACAAAATATTGCGTCTACAGCTTGAAATCATAAGAAACAGATTCTGAACATAGCTGGGACACTGTGTAGTGAGTGCAGATGTGTTGCTGTAATTGCAGACATACATCCAGTGAGTTTTGAGTGTCGGGTTGTTGGTAGTTGAGTTGATATATGGGGCTTTTGTGCAGGAGGTCAGGAAGCTGATAACCATCACTGGTTTGTGATTCTGCAGGTCTCTGATGAACATTA
>JAVLUX010000101.1:0-41352 GCA_032164185.1 Moxostoma hubbsi
ACCCTAACCCTAAACCCTAACCCTAACCCTAACCCTAACCCTAAACCTAACCTAACCGGTTGACCCTAACATCCTAACCCTAACCCTAACCCTAACCCTAACCCCTAAACCCTAAACCCTAACCCTAACCCTAACATTGTATGGACTGCCGCCCAGCGGCGGGGGCTAAACTATTACCACGTGCTGGTGGTTGGGTGCAGAGGGATTCAAGCCTTTAAGTTGCATTTTTAAAATCTGAAGGGTCGTTACAAATGTAGCTCTTCGTGCGCTCAATTTTGGAACAATTTCTTTAAATATTTACTGGACTCAAGTCTGCTCTGCTCGCAACAGAATAATCTCCTCCTCACAAGCATGGTCCGATACATTTCATGAAATGATAATAATAAAGGATTGAGTTCATCCCACCCAAAAATTCCTACAAAAACATTTCAGGAGTGATACATGGATATGATACTGATTTCAGTTGCTCAACTGAAATATAAACAGTATTTAAACCGCAAAGGGCTGTTTACAAATCAAATTAAACACTATTATTGTTGCCCAAAGCTAACGTGCTGCAGGCCTACATGCTGCCAAAATGCGCAGGAAAGAAGAAACGTCGTTCTTGTGAAAAATGCGTTCATTACCACGTCTCCTCTACAGTCGTATTCATGCAAATCTTAAAGGCGTGCAGGTGACTTTTTCCACCACTCAAAACCTACATGCAAATGACTGTTTTCCTTTTTAAGTGCTACATTTCTAATGTTTTCTTTTTCTGTTCATCTCACCCCGTCACATGAAGACAGACGGAATTCTGAGTTCGATGACACCAAGCTTGGCAAAATCAGACAGACCGTTCTAAAGATTTATCAGTGAAACAATCCAGCCAATCAGATTCGATATGCAAACAAGGGTGGAGATAATGAGGGTGAAACTCGTAATTACCTCTATACCTACAGAGTTTTTAACCCCCGGGGCTAGGGGTTAGGGTCATCTAGCGATTTAACCCCAACTAACCCCAGCGGACTGGGGTTAGCCCTAGTGGACTGATGGAGAATTGCACTTTCCCACTCACAACTTTAAACATATGGTAACTTTATTTTATAAAGTTATAAGGGCAATATTTGGTGCAGTTTGTTTTCTCACAACAACAACAACTTAATGTTTACAAGTCCACCTGTAATTTGTTTGAATTTACTTTATTTTTGGAAACATTTTTTTAATAAAATGAACTGGACTCCAAAACATCCTCCTCACAAACAAGTCAAATAAATGCAAAGGGTCTTGCTATATTTACTTGGGTTCATTTCTTTCATTTGTTATTAACAGTCTTACAGTAGGAATCAAATATAGCAGTCTGTTTGGGACTTTATAGAGTAGAATATGAAGTTGCTGTAAATGACCACCAGATGGAGACTCGATACCACAAAAACAAAACATCCTTCTGCTATTTGTTTTTTATTTATTTCATTTTTGGAAACATTTCTTTGATACAATTAACTGGACTCAAAAATACAAGTAAAAGAAATATCATGAAATAATAATAATAATGATCGTAAAAAGTTTAAACTTTATTTAAAAGCTTCATTAGTTACAGACAGACACACAAACACAGACAGAGAAACAAATAGACACACAGGCAGAAAGATAGACAGACAGACATTTAGATAGATAGACAGACAGATAGTTAGATAGACAGACAGATAGTTAGATAGACAGACAGATAGTTAGATAGACAGACAGACAGACAGATAGTTAGATAGATAGACAGACAGACAGACAGACAGATAGTTAGATAGATAGACAGACAGACAGATAGTTAGATAGATAGACAGACAGACAGTTCGATAGAAAGACAGACAGACAGACAGTTAGATAGATAGACAGAAAGACAGATAGTTAGATAGACAGATAGTTAGACAGACAGACAGATAGATAGACAGACAGACAGACAGGCAGATAGTGAGATAGATAGACAGACAGACAGACAGACAGTCAGACAGATAGTTAGTTAGATAGACAGAAAGATAGATTTACGACTTACAGCTACAAATATATACACACATACACACACATACACAAAGTGGACATATTGAGATCTGCACTGTACAAAACTGCTAAAATGTGGATTTTTTAACACAGAATCACAGACAGTTTCAATGCTGAGCCTTTAGGGGGCGTCCACTTAAGAACAGCCGTTCATTTGAAATATGAATGATTTATCAATAAAATTGAAGTTTACAAATACTTGCAAAAGAAATCTAACAGGAAAAATACAAACTATGTTCCTGTTCATACTGTACAATGATTTTGAACGCAAGTTATGCTGCTTAAAATCTTTATTTTACAGCAATGTTTTTAAAACATGCAGATTTTATATATATATATGGCCAGTTAAATGGGCAGCCTTTGCTGTGAATGTCTGTCTCTCATCCGTGTCTAGAAAAGCACTTCATAAATTAAATGAATTATTATAATTATTCATGTTATTATTATTATTTTCGTAATTCTTGTTATTATCCTTATTATTCCGTCAATAAAACTTTCCTCGTGTAATTGTATGATTCCACCTGAATTATTCACTTTAACACTGTGCTTGCAAAATTCAGAATGACATTAAAAATAATTTCTGCAACAGAACACCTCAGATGTCAAAAACTCTTAGCATTTGTGAGCACTTTTCCATAGACTCACATTGTATAGACTGCCACCCAGTGGGGTTAAACAATAATGGTCCAATGTGAAACGAGTACATTTTAGGCCGCCGTGTTGGCTACGAACGAGCGATCGTTCCCAAACTTTGCACAGACTATGGGGGTCTTTCCACGAGAAACATATTACACATTTGTGTACATAGGCCAAGGAGAACCCATTTTATTACAGTAAAAATATGCTTAATATAGTCGGCCTTCTATAAAGCCTCTGTGAAACGAGTACGTTTTAGGCCGCCTTGTTGGCTACGAACGAGCGATCGTTCCCAAACTTTGCACAGACTATGGGGGTCTTTCCACGAGAAACATATTACACATTTGTGTACCTAGGGCAAGGAGAACCCATTTTATTACAGTAAAAATATGCTTAATATAGTCGGCCTTCTATAAAGCCTCTGTGAAACGAGTATGTTTTAGGCCGCAGTGTTGGCTACGAACGAGCGATCGTTCCCAAACTTTGCACACACTATGGGGGTCTTTCCACGAGAAACATATTTCAGTTTTGTGTGCCTAGCCCCAGGGTAACCCGTTTTATTACACTAATAACATGTTTTATATAGTCGGCTTTCTATAAAGCCTCTGTGAAACGAGTAGGTTTTAGGCCGCCGTGTTGGCTACGAACGAGTGATCGTTCCCAAACTTTACACACTCTAGGGGGGTGTTTCCACAAGAAACATATTACACTTTTCTGTGCCCAGCCCCATGGGAACCCATTTTATTACAGTAAAAATATGCTTAATATAGTCGGCCTTCTATAAAGCCTCTGTGAAACGAGTACGTTTTAGGCCACCTTGTTGGCTACGAACGAGCGATCGTTCCCAAGCTTTGCACAGACTATGGGGGTCTTTCCACGAGAAACATATTGCAGTTTTGTGTGCCTAGCCCCAGGGTAACCCGTTTTATTACACTAATAACATGTTTAATATAGTCGGCCTTCTATAAAGCCTCTGTGAAACGAGTACGTTTTAGGCCGCCGTGTTGGCTACGAACGAGTGATCGTTCCCAAACTTTGTACACTCTATCGGGCTCTATCCACGAGAAACATATTGCAGTTTTGTGTGCCTAGCCCCAGGGTAACCCGTTTTATTACACTAATAACATGTTTAATATAGTCGCCCTTCTATAAAGCCTCTGTGAAACGAGTACGTTTTAGCCCGCCGTGTTGGCTACGAACGAGCGATCGTTCCCAAACTTTGCACAGACTTTGGGGGTCTTTCCACGAGAAACATATTGCAGTTTTGTGTGCCTAGTCCCAGGGTAACCCATTTTATTACACTAATAACATGTTTAATCGAGTCGGCCTTCTATAAAGCCTCTGTGAAACGAATACGTTTTAGGCCGCCGTGTTGGCTACGAACGAGCGATCGTTCCCAAACTTTGTACACTCTATCGGGCTCTTTCCACGGGATACATATTGCAGTTTTGTGTGCCTAGCCCCAGGGTAACCCGTTTTATTACAGTAAAGACACGGTAAATTGACATAGGCCTTTATAAATTTATCACAGTGCGCCGAAAGCCAGTTTATTCTATTAACCAAGAGAACCCATTGACTTCTACTGTCATCCTGCCCAGGAAAGCATGGCATTTCTGCTTGGCACTTCTGCGGTCACGAAAGAGCTGCCGCTAGCATGTCAGTGATCACTTTACCTGATCGAGCTTCCTCACATTCTGTGTCTTACCGCATGGCTGCCTGTCGGTGCATCACAAAATGGGTGGTTTTCATCCCTATATCACCTAACCTAACCCTAACTAACCTTTTTCTAACCTAACCTAACTTCTTAACCTAACCCAACTTCTAAGCTAATAAAAGTCAAAAGTATCAAAAAGACACCAGGCTTACACAAATTAAGATTGTATCACTTTATTCAACTTTAACTCTAAACATAACCAACTTCTGAACAGAACACATTTCCAAACTAAATACAAGTCACACTGATCAAGAAGACACAACATTTACACACTATAGAGCAAGTTAGACCATAAGAGAAGTATGTTTTTGAGACTAAATCAAAACTCTTAAGACTGATCGAGGACAAAGTCAATCAGATAGCTAGAGGATCACATATAGAACATAACATTTTTTAAAAAATCGGACCAGCAGAACCAAAGTTAAAGACGATGGCGTGTTCGCCGTCGGTAGTTTCTATCCTATATCCTGCTCTGACCTGACCTAAGGCTGCCACGGGCCCCCGAAAACACTCCACTCAAACCTACACCAATGGACTCCAAACGCCCCCAAATGCGCTCCTAGCACGGTCCCCCGGGACGCCAGCGGGGCAACCAACCACGCCGGACGGCTGTCAAATTCCGCTACAGCACGGACCACATAGGATGCGGGCCAAGCCCCGTATCTCCGCAAACGTACCTGCCAGCGTCACGGGGCCAACGCTGGTCTTCTCGGAAACCCGCAGGCCCACACCGCCAGCACCTTCAGAACAGCAGCCACCCACAGACAAACATTTTTCCATAGACTGACATTGTATGGACTGCCGCCCAGCGGCGGGGGCTAAGCTATTACCCGTGCTGGTGGTTGGGAGCAGAGGGATTCAAGCCTTTAAGTTGCATTTTTAAAATCTGAAGGGTCGTTACAAATGTAGCTCTTCGTGCGCTCAATTTTGGAACAATTTCTTTAAATATTTACTGGACTCAAGTCTGCTCTGCTCGCAACAGAATAATCTCCTCCTCACAAGCATGGTCCGATACATTTCATGAAATGATAATAATAAAGGATTGAGTTCATCCCACCCAAAAATTCCTACAAAAACATTTCAGGAGTGATACATGGATATGATACTGATTTCAGTTGCTCAACTGAAATATAAACAGTATTTAAACCGCAAAGGGCTGTTTACAAATCAAATTAAACACTATTATTGTTGCCCAAAGCTAACGTGCTGCAGGCCTACATGCTGCCAAAATGCGCAGGAAAGAAGAAACGTCGTTCTTGTGAAAAATGCGTTCATTACCACGTCTCCTCTACAGTCGTATTCATGCAAATCTTAAAGGCGTGCAGGTGACTTTTTCCACCACTCAAAACCTACATGCAAATGACTGTTTTCCTTTTTAAGTGCTACATTTCTAATGCTTTCTTTTTCTGTTCATCTCGCCCCGTCACATGAAGAACGACGGAATTCTGAGTTCGATGACACCAAGCTTGGCAAAATCGGACAGACCGTTCTAAAGATTGATCTGTGAAACAATCCAGCCAATCAGATTCAATATGCAAATGAGGGTGGAGATAATGAGGGTGAAACTCGTAATTAACTCTATACCTAACCCCAACCCTAACCCTTATCCTAACCCTAACCCCTCCTTTTTTTAGGCCTTGTCCAGTTGGAACCGGGGGGGGGGTCCCCGGTAGAGGACAGGGGCCAGACACCAAAAAAGAGTAAAACACCCTTTTTTTTCCCCTCTTTTTAGATAGGAGCAAGGAGAGGGTGGAGAGTAGTTCAGGTGTTGGAGTATCCTCCACACTGATGGTTTTTGTTTTGGGGAAATGAGAGGGGCATTGTGGGTAATAAGCTGTCACCAGTTTTGTAGGCTATGTCTTTAGGATAGGAGGTTGAGTTAGCCATTGTTCTAGTCAGACGTGTTGGTGATCTCCGGTTGATTGGGTAAGAACGATGTCTGTTTGACCTTTTGTAAAAAATTTTAGGGGGTTATCTCTGGTAGAAGCTTGATGCTGTGGCATCCGCCAGTCAGAGCCCTCGGGATGAGACCCTTCTCAATCTCTCCCCGGGCAGCCTGTGGATACCTTGCGGTGTTAACGATCAGGTTTGGCTGGGTTGAGAACCACGTGAGTAAACTGCCCCCTTGTGTCCACTAGGACAAAGCACTTATGGGGGGCAGCTTTTTTTACTGGTGAATAGCACCACCATTGCAACAGTACATTTTTTGCACAACACAGCATTACACAAACCTACTTTGGCTCTACTATTTTGAGGGCGGTCGGGCTGTAGTGGGGTGCAAGGGCAGTTTGTTCAGAATTTAAAAAGAACTAATTTTACAATTGTTCTAGGAGGAATTCTAATGAGGTTTGGGAGGGGATACGTTGAAGGATCTGGGTATTTATTCAGGATAGGTTGGCATTCCTGGGGGTTTCTTTAAAATGTTCAATTTTTTTTGGCAAATAGGTACTGTAAGACGGTAGGTAGGTAGGTGTGTTGTATGTAGCAATAGCTTTAAAACCAGACCCAAAAAAACACATTGTGGTACTGGAGAAGAGAGGTAGCAATTGGGCATTGTGACACACGCCTAGGACTGATCCCCTATGGCGGACCTCCCCAGAGGAGGGTGTATAGTAAGAAAAGGTTGAAACACCCGAGGAGTCTGGGGCTTACTACTGATGAGGTGTCACTAATATTCCCCTTTAAAGAAATCCTTTCTGGGGGGTAGTCAGATGGGAGATTCTTCTCAGAACAAGGATAGACTGATGGATAGGATAGTGAGAGGGTCCCTCAAAAAGGAGTTTTAAATCAAATAGCCGAAAGTCTCCAAAGGCCATGTGGCGGGCACAAATAGGCGCAGGAAAGGAACCTTTTTGGAATAGGGATAGAGTGGAGAAAATGGAGCTAGGATTGCTGTTGAATCAAGGGATTCTTAAAAACCTAGATGCCGAAAGTCTCTAAAGGCCATGTGTTGGGCACAAATAGGCACAGATGGGGGATTCCTTTTAGAACAAGGATAGACTGTTGGTTAGGATGGTAGGAAGATGCTTGTTTCGGGTCTAGATATTCTTAAAAAACTGGAGGTATTCTTGAAGCCTAGATGCCGTAAGTCTCTAAAGGCCATGTGGTGGGCACAAATAGGCACAGATAGGACTACCTCTTTCTTGTAAATCAGGCAAAGGTCGATCGGTTCACCAGAAACATGCGCCGGCCAGTGCCTTTCTCCGAGCCCCCTAATCAAACTGTGGCAGTCTGGGGAGACTGTAATGGGGGTGCCGGTTGACCCTAACACCCTAACCCTAACCCTAAGGTCTTGTAAGGCTGTCCAGTGTTGTATTTATCAATAACATGGAAGTAGTTTTTGCCTACAGTGGAAAAAATGGGCAATTCCAAAATTCATGTCTAGCTTCCAAAAAGTCTTTCATCACTATCATATGGTTTCTGTTGATTGTTGTGATGTACATTTCCCAAAGTCATGTCCTCTTCCATATGTAACTTCTCAGATCTCTTCTCATTCCATATAGTGGTCTTGTTAGGCTGTCCACTGTTTTATTTATATTTTACCTGGAAGTAGTTTTTGCCTTCAATGGAAAAATGGGCAATTCCAAAAATCGTTTCTAGCTTCCAAAAAGTCTTTCCTTACTATCACCTGGTTACTGCTAGATTGTTGTGATGTACATATCCCAAAGGCATGTCCTCTTCCATATGTAACTTCTCAGGTCACTTCTCATTCCATATAGTGGTCTTTTAAGGCTGTCCAGTGTTGTATTTATCAATAACATGGAAGTAGTTTTTGCCTCCAGTGGAAAAAATGGGCAATTCCAAAATTCATGTCTAGCTTCCAAAAAGTCTTTCCTTACTATCACCTGGTTACTGCTAGATTGGAGGCATCTTCAAGATGGCGCCGAGTATGGCTGCTGCGTCGCGAGCTCCGTCAAAACACTGCAGTTTATTGTTTGTTTTGTTTACAGTTCTGTGTTTTTTTGTCTTGGATGTTGTCTGCCTTATTGTGTATGACAGACAAACGCTTTTGGACATTGGTTCGGCAATCACACACCGAAAACCGGACTTCACATTCCTCAATGCCGACCCGCGGTCTACAAACACGCCAGCGGATCCCTTTGTTTGGGCTGCCCTGCCGCGGAAACGCAGACGGAAAAGGGGAAAAAGAGCCGGCGTTCTCATCAGATTAAGACGTCGCGCAAATCGCCCCCCGCTACCCAGTATACTACTGGCAAATGTTCAGTCTCTGGACAACAAGCTCTGTGAGCTGAGAGTGCGGATCTCTTTCCAACGAGAGACGAGAGAATGCTGTGTTATCTGTCTTACGGAAACCTGGATGTCCGCGGAGATTCCAGACTCGGCCATCGAACCCACGGGTTTCTCCGTGCACCGAGCGGACAGAGCGAAAGACCTCTCAGGTAAAAGCAGAGGTGGAGGTGTATGTTTTATGATCAACAAATCATGGTGTGATCAGGGGAATGTACATTTTATCAGGTCTTTCTGCTCTCCTGATCTGGAATTTCTCATGCTTCTGTGTCGACCATTCTGGCTACCGAGGGAATTCACAGCGGTCATTATCACTGCTGTGTACATCCCCCCACAAGCCGACACAGACCGGGCACTTAGGGAACTGTATGAGTGTATAAGTCAGCAGGAAACCGCGCACCCTGAGGCCGCGTTCATTGTTGCCGGGGACTTCAACAAAGCCTACTTTAAAACAATAGCACCAAAATACCACCAACACATCAGCTTCAACACACGAGGGGACCGGGTTTTGGATCATTGCTATTCTCCTTTCCGGGATGGCTACAAATCCCTCCCCCGCCCACCATTTGGCAAATCCGACCACTCTTCCGTTCTGCTTCTGCCCGCTTACAGGCAGAAACTGAAACGGGAAGCACCCGCCCTCAGAATGATCCAGTGCTGGTCGGACCAATCAGACTCTGCGCTACAGGACTGTTTTGATCACGCGGACTGGGAGATGTTCCGGTCTGCCTCCGATGACGACATCGAGGTTTACGCAGATAGCGTAACGTGTTTCATCAGGAAGTGCGTAGAGGACGTTGTTCCGACAAAAAATATACGGATCTACCCCAACCAGAAACCATGGGTTAACGGCGATGTTCGCGCGGCACTTACTGCGCGGACCACCGCTTTTAATTCCGGGAACGCGAGGAGCGTAAACAAGCCAGTTATGCCCTCCGTAACTCCATCCGTGCAGCCAAACGCCAGTACAGGCACAAAATTGAAGGACAGTTCAACACCACTGACTCCAGAAGTATGTGGCAGGGAATTAACACCATCACGGACTATAAACGGAATAAAAACTCCGCCATGAACACCACTGCCTCTCTCCCGGACAAGCTTAATACATTTTATGCTCGTTTCGAGGACAACAACAACACCGCCCTCACAGAGAGAGCACTCGCGGCCGATACTACAGAGGCTGGTTCACTCTCCGTCTCTGTTGCGGATGTAACCCGATCCTTCCGACGGGTGAACGTCCGTAAAGCCGCGGGTCCAGACGGCATTCCGGGCCGCGTCATCAGAGCATGCGCGAACCAACTGGCTGGTGTTTTTACGGACATTTTCAACTTGTCCCTATCCCTGTCTGTAGTCCCCACATGCTTCAAAACATCAACCATTGTGCCTGTACCGAAGCAATCAAAAATCACTTGCTTAAATGACTGGCGTCCTGTTGCCCTCACCCCCATCATCAGCAAATGCTTTGAGAGGTTGATCAGAGATCACATCTGCTCTGTTCTGCCCACCTCTTTGGACCCATTGCAGTTTGCCTACCGCAAAAACCGCTCCACTGATGATGCCATTGCATCTACAATACACACTGCTCTTTCCCACCTGGAAAAAAGGAACACATATGTGAGAATGCTGTTTGTAGACTACAGCTCAGCATTCAACACCATAGTGCCCTCCAAGCTTGATGAGAAACTCCGGGCTCTGGGCTTAAACAGCTCGCTGTGCAGCTGGATCCTGGATTTCCTGTCAGGCAGACGTCAGGTGGTTAGAATGGGCAGCAACATCTCCTCATCACTGACCCTCAACACTGGAGCACCACAGGGCTGTGTTCTCAGCCCACTCCTGTATTCCCTTTACACACATGACTGTGTGGCGACACATAGCTCCAATGCCATCATTAAGTTTGCTGACGATACGACGGTTGTAGGTCTGATCACTGACAATGATGAAACAGCCTACAGAGAGGAGGTGCACACTCTGACACGCTGGTGTCAGGAGCACAACCTCCCCCTCAACGTCAGTAAAACCAAGGAGCTTGTGGTGGACTTCAGGAAGAAAGACAGAGAATACAGCCCCATCACCATTAATGGAGCACCGGTGGAGAGAGTCAGCAGCTTCAAGTTCCTCTGTGTCCACATTACTGAGGAACTCACATGGTCCGTCCACACTGAGGCCGTTGTGAAGAAGGCTCACCAGCGCCTCTTCTTCCTGAGACGGCTGAGGAAGTTTGGAATGAACCACCACATCCTCACACGTTTCTACACCAGCACCGTAGAGAGCATCCTGACTGGCTGCATCACCGCCTGGTACGGCAATAGCACCGCCCACAACCGCAAAGACCTGCAAAGGGTAGTGCGAACGGCCAGAAACATCATCAGAGGTGAGCTTCCCTCCCTCCAGGATATATATAACAGACGGTGTGTGAATAAAGCTCGGAGGATCATCAGAGACTCCAGCCACCCGAGTCATGGGCTGCTTTCACTGCTTCCATCAGGCAGGCGGTATCGCAGCATCAGGACCCGCACCACTCGACTACATGACAGCTTCTTCCCACAAGCAATAAGACTTTTGAACACATGATCTCTCACGATCAACAATCAGCACTGCACTTTATTAATCATCACTCTGTCAATATATTCTCCCAATTCAATTAGTGTTTATATATATATTTATACCCGTATCTAGTGTATGTGTATTCTACATTGTGTGTATTGTGTACATTTGTTATGTAAATTGTTGTGTAAGTACGTGTACATTTGTTATGTAAATTGTTTTGTGTAAATATGTTTATTGT
The DNA here is from genome assembly GCA_032164185.1 of Moxostoma hubbsi. Classification (NCBI taxonomy): domain Eukaryota; kingdom Metazoa; phylum Chordata; class Actinopteri; order Cypriniformes; family Catostomidae; genus Moxostoma; species Moxostoma hubbsi. The sequence continues at coordinate 11,412 of JAVLUX010000101.1, forward strand.
AAAGTGGTTTATGTCTCGTCACTGTCATGACTGCTATGTTACTCGGAACTGCACAAGAATTTCACCTACTGTTGCACTCGTGTACACAGTAGTGTGACAATAAAGTGATTTGATTTGATATTGCTTCTTATACTGCTCTGCAGCCTGACCCATAGACTTAGATGCTAGTGAGTAGGCATATAACAGATGTTGGTGGTGTTCACCCACCCAACTATCCCAGCTATATCGAGCGTTCTGGTTCTCTACACCCAGGGCTATATCCACCGGCAATCTGACATGGCACCCAAACATCAAATACGAAGGTGCATACCCTGTCGAGCTATGTAAGGTAGCATTGTAAGCTTGAACAAGGGCAGGGAGATGTTCAGGCCAGCGACTTTGCTTTTCATCCTCTAAAGTCCGCAACATGCTCAGGAGGGTCTGGTTAAAGCGTTCACACATGCCGTTTCCCTGAGGGTGGTACGGAGTTGTTCTACTCTTCGAGATCCCATAAAGGCTACATAATTCAGCCACCAGCTGGGATTCGAAATTTGGGCCTTGGTCCGAATGAAACCTCGTTGGACACCCAAAGGTCTGTATAACCGATTGCCACAGGACCCTAGCGGTAGTCCTCGCTGTCTGATCTCTTGTGGGGATAGCCCAGGCATAGCGGCTAAACATATCCGTCATCAATAGAATGTTTTGATATGGGTCCTGGGGCCTTCCTAAAGAAAGGAAATCTAGCTCGATGACCTCAAGGGGAAAGGACACAGTAAAGGGCTTCAAGGGTGCTTTAGACACAGCATCAATTTTTTTCATCTGACAACGGGGACACAGGGAGTGATATTGTTGGACCTGAGTCTGCATACCTGGCCAGAAGAAGTGTCGACGTAGACAACTGATGGTTCTCTCCACTCCCAAGTGTCCAACAGCATCATGATGTTTCTCCCACACCTCTTTGCGCTGTTGAATAGGGCAGACAATCTGGAGGCGAACTTCATGAGTATTATAGTCAGTAATCCGACGACACAGAACCCCATCCCACATCACCAGCCTTGTCCTCTGTTGCAACAGTTGTTTCACCCCGAGCGAAGCAGCGCGCCACTCTTGTCCCACTGGAAACTTCCCACTTTCCACATACCTCCGCACTTGGTCCAAGTCCTTGTCCTCAAGCTGCTTGGCTCGCCAGCCGTCCATCGACTGGCCTTCTGTCGATTGTGCGTCCGCCACAGCCACCACGTTAATCACATCAGGGCCTAAAGGGGTTTCAACAGGTACTCTGGAAAGGCATCCGCATTAGCATTTTCCTTACCCGAACGATATTTCACCTGGTAGTCAAAGGCAGCCAATTGGGCTACCCACCTTTGTTCCGTGGCCCCCAGGCGAGCGGTCTGCAAGTGAGCTACAGAATTATTGTCAGTATAAACAATCACTTTAGCCCCCATCAGGTAGTCTTTAAATTTTTCTACGATGGCCCACTTTAACGCTAGCAATTCCAATTTGAAGGAGCTATAGTTGGCGTCATTTTTCTCGCTAGGATGCAGGCTCCTACTAGCATAGGCCACAACGCGCTCGCGCCCATCCTGTAGCTGGGCTAAGACAGCTCCCAAACCAGCATGGCTCGCATCTGTGTATAACACAAAAGGTTCTGCATAATTGGCATAGGCTAAGATAGGGGCCTCGGTCAAAGCAGTTTTCAGGTGATCAAAAGCTCGTTGACACTCGTCAGACCAAGAGATCTGCCGAGATCCTGTTCTTTTATGTGCAGGGGCTCCACTTAAGAGGGCATTTAAGGGGCGTGCTATCTTAGCAAAATTGCCAATAAAGCGACGATAGTAACCTGCTAAGCCCAGGAAAGCACGTACCTCCTTAATTGTGGTCGGAGCCGGCCATTCAGTCACAGCAGTGACCTTCGTAGGGTCTGGTTTTACTCCCTCTCCAGTGACCACATGGCCCAGGAACCTTACTTCCCTCTGTAGCAGCTGGCATTTATCCACCCTCAGCTTGAGTCCATGATGTTGCAGTCGCTCAAAGACAGCCTCCAAGTGGCACAAATGGGAGGAAAAGTCTGGAGAATAGACAATGATATCATCCAAATAAACGAGTACAGAATCAACAATTTGGCCACTCAAGCACTGCTGCATAAGCCGCTGGAACGTCGCTGGCGCATTGCAGAGCCCAAATGGCATCCTCTGAAACTCGTATAGGCCTAGTGGGGTGGTGAAGGCGGTCTTGGGTCGGTCTCGAGGGTCGACTCCAACCTGCCAATAACCACTGGCTAAGTCAAGCGTGGTAAACCAGGAAGCTTGGGTCAGGGAGGTCAGGGTCTCCTCTATACGGGGGAGCGGAAAGGCATCTTTATAAGTCAGGGAGTTCAACTTGCGATAGTCAACGCAAAAGCACCAACTGCCATCTTTCTTGCGAACCATCACAATAGGTGCAGCCCAAGGGCTGGAACTTGGCTGAATAACCTTCTTTTCCAACATATCGGCTAGTAGGGTGCGCATTTCTTGGTACATCATAGGTGGTAGGGGGCGCTATTTTTCTCTTACTGGGGGTGCATCGTTAGTGTGGATTTGCTGTTGCACCGCATCAGTATACCCGAAATCCTCCTCATGGAGGGCAAACACCCTGACCCACCTTTGTAGGAGAGCTTTAAAATCTTGCTTCTGTCGTTCAGTCAAGTCATCTCTGCCTTGTAAATCTCTCAGCATCTCGACGGGTGATTCCACCTGTTCTCCCTTTTTCAGCCTCCACAATATCTACTGTGACGGTTCCATCGTCCTGCACAGTCAGGCTTAGATCTGTCTGGCCATGAACATCAGCACGGTCAACACGAAACACCTTCGCCAGCTTCTGGTAGCGGCCTATAAAGACAGGACAAGAGGTCATATTTTTGATACGAATAGGGAGTTGGCCATGTTTGACAAATGCAACAGTCTTCGCCACCGAGAAAGCCCCCGGCTCAGGCAGTGCTTCAATCAGGCCACAGTAGTCCTGTCCCTTCGGACCCATCCGCGCACGGCCCCAAACCACCACCTCGCTTCTGGCTGGAACGGTTAGGCCCCTGCGACTTGCTGGACGCACAAACCCCATGTATCCATCTTCTCCCCCAACTACAGCTGTTCGCTGGCACACAGCAAACACACCCGTCCAGGCTTTCCTTGTCCCTTGATCCTGGAAAACGGTCTTCAGACCCTCTGGTCGAGTAAGCAGGTCATGCCAACAGGTGGTGATCACATTCATGCCAATCAGTAATGGAGCAGTTAGACAATGATCGGCTACAATAACAACCCCCCTCCCTGAAATATTAACACCTATCTCAAAATCCATCACCACATAGCCTTGATAAGGGATGGATAACCCATTAGCCGCTCTAAGTGTCAACTTGTTGGGGGCCGCACCATGTGATAGGGCATCTGCTGGATAGTGTTGGTCGAATACACTGTCGCATCAATGTCACTTGTGAACCGGTGTCAATTAGTCCAATGAGGGGCACACCATTTACTTTAACCTCAACCTTAGGGCAGTCACCCACAAATACGGCCCTTTGTCCTACTTCCCCCAAATTCCCTGCTACTTGGACCTCAGTAGCAGGACAAACTAGTTTAAATCAGCATTGGACTCAGATGGGGGTCTACAGAACCTGGCAATATGTCCAGTGCGGCCACACTGGCGGCAGATAGGCTTACCGTCTGCAGCCCAGGTATTAGGTGTGTAAGACTGGAACCTCCTCCTGAGTGGCGGCTGATTAGGGAATTGTGAGGATCGTATAGGCTCACCTGCAGCGGGTTGTAACTGCCGGGTCATTTCTTGTCTTAATTGATCCCCAATCCTTGATTTTCTTCTTTCACATTTGTTCATAAACCTAAATTTTAAACTTTACAAACGTGTGAACATATCTCCGATACTAGTCTTTATAAAAAACAATCAGATTTCTTTGATATCGCTACTTATATCCAACTTTCCGAACTTCCGCTACTATTCTTAGCCCGCTAGCACTGCACGCGTGGTCTCTCGCCTATCGATCGTCTTACTTACACCTGTATAACTGAAAGCTATAATTCGCCATTATAGCACATCTGCTATAATGGCGAATATAGCGGATGTGTGTCTAACTCTACCTCTGTGTGCAGGTGAAGACACCTTTGAACTACATTCGGTGCAGTTGGAGCTCGAATCCGTCGAGAGGCAGATCCACAACCTGCTAGAGAGACAGGCCGAGCTGCGAGATCGGCGGCCCGCGCTTGAAGCATCACGCGCCGATGCTCACAGGTCAGTGGTTAATAATTTTTTGACTCCGACCTCGTCTACTCCGTGTGTTTCTCTGCACAGGTCCTGAGCAACCAGGACGCGATCATCCCTGGCTTCATTCACTCCGGCACCGACACAGCACCATGGACCCTGGGTGATTCCACGGCGGACCAGACCAAGGACCTCCCCGCCCCTCCCGGCTTTCGAGATCTCCACCCGGAACCGCTTCTCACCTCTTCGCGAGTCGGAGCGCGACGACGCCGTGATCATCGGCGATTCCACCGTCCGTCATGTCCGCGCTCTCTCTGGCAAAGGTAAGGTGCGCACTCACTGCTTTCCTGGTGCTCGTGTTCTTGATGTCTCTACGCAGGTTCCCGAGATCCTGAATGGTGACGAGCGCGTCGGAGCTGTCGTGCTGCACGTGGGAACGAACGGCACCAGGCTGCGGAAGACGGAGGTACTGAAGAAGGACTACAGGAGCCTAATCGAGACGGTACGCAGCACTTCGCCAGAAACAACGATCGTCGTGTCTGACCGCTTCCCACATACCGACTAGGACAAGAAAGGTTCAGTAGATTATTTGCTCTAAATGAATGGTTAATGTCATGGTGTAATAAACAGAGACTGCTCTTTGTTAATAATTGGAATCTGTTTTGGGAGCGACCTAGGCTCTTCCGTGCTGATGGCCTTCACCCCAGCAGAGTCGGAGCGGCTGTTCTGTCGGACAACATCTCCAACACGCTACACACCATATGACTAGTAAGTCAAAGTCCAAATCACAGTATTTGCTGTCCCAACTTAATTGATATAAGTACCAATGTAGAACATTATATAGAAACTGTGTCTATTCCTCGTTTAGTAAAGCCAAACAATACATCTACTGTAGGATCTAGGAAAAATCTAATTGTAATTAAACCAGAAAATCTCAATATCAGTGAACAAAAACAATTTCTAAAGCTAGGTCTTCTAAACATTAGATCGCTCACACCTAAGGCGGTTATTGTAAATGAAATGGTCTCAGATAATAGTTTTGATGTATTTTGCCTTACTGAAACCTGGCTTAAACCAAATGATTATTTCGGTCTAAATGAGTCTACTCCGCCAGGATACTGTTATAAGCATGAGCCCCGTCTGATTGGTCGTGGCGGCGGTGTTGCAACAATTTATAGAGATATTCTTAATGTTACTCAGAAAATAGGTCACAGGTTTAATTCGTTTGAAGTACTTGTGCTAAATGTTACACTCTCAGATGTAAGAAAAAAATCCCTATTATCTCTAGCCTTGGCTACCGTATATAGACCTCCAGGGCCTTACGCTGATTTCCTAAAAGAGTTTGCAGACTTTCTATCAGATCTATTGGTCAATGTCGATAAAGCAATAATTGTTGGAGATTTTAACATACACGTAGATAACACAAATGATGCGTTAGGGGCTGCGTTTACAGATTTGTTAAACCCCTTCGGGGTCACGCAAAACGTCAGTGGTCCCACTCATCGCCTAAATCATACACTAGATTTAATTATATCATATGGAACCAATCCAACCGATATAGATATTATACCGCAAAATGATGATGTCACTGATCATTACATGGTAACTTGCATACTACGTACCACTGAAATCTGTCATATTGCGCCACGTTATCGACCAAGCAGAACAATCCTTCCAACCACAATAGATAGATTCTCAAATAGCTTACCTGATCTATCTCAGCTGCTCAGTGAACCCAAACAAACAGATGAACTAGAGGAAATGACTAGCAGTTTGAGCACCATTTTCTCTGGTACATTAGATATTGTTGCACCAATTAGATTAAAAAAGTTTAGAGAAAAAACTAGAGCACCATGGTACAACAGTGCTACGCATGCTATCAAGAGAGAAACTCGTAACTTTGAGCGTAAATGGAAACAAACTAATTTAGAGGTCTTTAGAATCGCATGGAAAGACAGTATGTCACGTTACAAAAAGGCTCTAAAAACAGCCAGGGCTGAGCACCTCCGCAAACTAATAGAAAATAACCAAAATAATCCAAGGTTCTTATTTAACACCGTGGCTAGACTAACAAATAAACAGAGATCACCTGAGCAAAATATTCCGTTACAGTTTAGTAGTAATGATTTTATGAATTTCTTCACTGAGAAAATAGAAAACATCAGAAACACAATTGTAAACACAACTGTTAATGTACAATCTTTTATGGTGTCTTATGATTCAGCCTCAATTATCGCCCCTCAAGAACAACTACACCGCTTTACAACTATAGGACAGGAAGAGCTAAATAAACTTATTGCATCTAAACCAACAACATGTTTACTAGATCCAATACCCACTAAACTACTGAAAGAAGTGTTACCTGTAGTGGAAGAGCCTCTTCTCAATATTATTAACTCGTCTTTATTTTTAGGTCATGTTCCAAGAATATTTAAGCTGGCAGTTATAAAACCTCTCATTAAGAAACCACAATTAGATCCAAATAACCTAGCAAATTACAGACCCATCTCAAATCTTCCATTTATGTCTAAAATATTAGAAAAAGTTGTGTCCGCTCAATTGTGCTCTTTCTTGCAAGAAAATGATATCTATGAAAAATTTCAGTCAGGATTCAGACCGCATCATAGCACAGAAACTGCGCTAGTTAAAATTACAAATGATTTACTTTTAGCTTCTGACCAAGGCTGCATCTCAATATTAGTTCTACTCGATCTTAGCGCTGCATTCGACACTATAGATCATAAAATACTCTTGGATCGACTACAAAACTACACTGGTGTTCAGGGACAGGCATTAAGCTGGTTTAGATCGTACTTATCAGACCGTTACCATTTTGTCTGTTTAAATGGGGAAAAATCGAAAATAACGTCAGTAGACTATGGAGTACCACAAGGATCTGTGTTAGGCCCTCTATTATTCTCAATATATATGCTGCCACTTGGTAAAATTATAAGAAAACATGGAATTAATTTCCACTGTTATGCTGATGACACTCAATTATATATCTCATCACGACCAGATGAAAACACTAACTTATCTAACTTGACAGAGTGTCTTAAAGATATAAAATGCTGGATGACGCGTAATTTCCTGTTATTAAATTCCGATAAAACTGAGGTATTACTTATTGGTCCAAAAAACTACCCACAAAATCCCTTACAATACAACTTTAATTTAGAAGGATGTCCTGTTACATTATCCACTACAGTAAATGACCTGGGTGTTATACTAGACCGCAACTTGACTTTCGAAAATCATATTTCATCTGTTACGAGAACAGCCTTTTTCCACCTTAGAAACATTGCTCAGCTACGTAACATGCTATCTGTTTCTGATGCAGAAAAGTTAGTTCATGCATTCATGACCTCGAGACTAGATTACTGTAATGCTTTATTAGCTGGTTGCCCTGCATCCTCAACAAACAAGCTACAGTTAGTCCAAAATGCAGCCGCTAGAGTTCTTACTAGATCAAGAAAATATGATCATATAACACCGATTTTAACATCTCTACACTGGCTACCAATTAAGTACCGAATCAATTACAAAGTATTACTACTGACCTATAAAGCCCTAAATGGTTTAGCTCCGGTGTATTTGACGGATCTTCTATCGCCATACAATCCATCGCGCTCTTTAAGATCACTAAATTCGAGGCTTCTGGTCATACCTAGGATATCTAAGTCCACTAATGGAGGGAGGGCGTTCTCACATTTAGCTCCTAAACTCTGGAATAGCCTTCCTGATATTGTTCGAGGCTCAGACTCGCTGTCCCAGTTTAAAACTAGATTAAAGACACATCTCTTTAACCAAGCATTCACATAATGCTTACTTTTTATACTACTGCTGAATCAGTTATAATGCATTAATATTATGAACATCAGCTATGCTAATTATTTCCCATCTGCTTTTCTGCTGTTATCTCGGGACGCCAGTCCCGAGGTAAATAGCGTTCGTCAGCTCCAGTTTGTATCCAGCCTCTCACGGAGACTTCAGATGCCCCATCACCATGGACTACGATCTTGAAATGGGATACATAGACTAATTATTGCCAACAAAAGCCTTTATCAGCCAAACAAGGACAATTGCATCTAAGTGAACTTCTGGAATTTAATCAAGGATGGACTTCAAAGACACTGGTCACTAATCTTGCAGTTCAAACACAATCACTGTCTAAATACTGACCCTTAGCACTTAATAAGTTTAATAATTTTTTAAATCATGTTTAACTATAAATAATTCTTATTTACATTATTCATGATGTTAGCCAGAGGGGAACTGGCCCCCCACAGTGAGTCTGGTTTCTCCCAAGGTTATTTTTCTCCATTATCCATCATCTTTTGGAGTTTTGTGTTCCTTGCCACAGTCGCCTTCGGCTTGCTCACTGGGGTTATTAATACAATTATTATTTAATTATTTTTAAACACTATAAAGAATCATATCTTATCTAATTCCACAACAAGGCTCCAAACAAAAAAATCAATTAAGGAGCCACTGGCTCCTATAGGGGGAAAAACAGGCGCCAAATATTTTCATTTTTAACTCCCATTCCTTTTCGTCCCGCAGCTCGCATGCAAGAAAAACTGCACGTGCTAACAGTGTAGTCTGTGGAGCATTCTTCGCAATTATGTGATCACGTGCATTTTTTATGCTCGTTACTGTCACCGTGTTTTCTCACAGTCTCTTTTTTTTGAAATGGTTAGTTCCTGCAATGAACTCCGTTTTCCCCGCTATTTCTTTTGATATAAACTTTTGTAATGTATTTCGGGAAATGTAATGCAAATTTTAAAATCAAAGGGAGTAAATTTTTACTGTCGCCAATGGCGACCTTGACAGAAATTACACTCGCAAATAAATTTATTTGGTCATAAATGCGACCATTTTTAGTCGCAGTTTGGAGCCCTGCACAAGGATGATGATTTATCGACTTTATAGACATTACATTTTTATCGTCTGTTAATGCTGAACTTCTGTAAAGCTGCTTTGAAACGATGTGTGTTGTGAAAGGCGCTATACAAATAAAATTGACTTGACCTCTTTGCAGAATCGAGTTTAATCCCTTCTTTTTTAAAGTAATCATCGATATAGGCTTTTTTTGTCTGACTTGGTGACTACATGAGAGGGGTAGTCTGAGGCCTCCTGTTTAAACTTCAGAAAGGTCTTTGCAGAGAAATAAGAAACCCTGTTTTCTGATTATGTAAAGTGCCACACCTCTGAGACCTCCATTACAAGATACCCCTTCTCAATCGCATTTAACAATTCAATGCTCACCCAGCAGCCTGAGATAGATCTCTGCTCATCTGTATGCGTACAAGATGTAACATTCAATTGGGCCAAAATCCTTGAAGATTATTTCAGGATGTCCAACAGGGTAACTTTTTCGAGCCTGACAGTAAGGATGAAGACTCGTGAAATCAACATATCTGATCTTCGAATTTTCTGCAGTTTTGTGGTACAACTTGTAAGCGTTTGTACGACCCCCAAAGAGTGCATCACGCGGTTTCAGTCTCTCAGGAGCCGAATAAGTGGCCATAAAAGCAATTACATGAGGGTCAGTTTGCTTAAGATTCTTCCATACACGCTCATACATCACCTCAACGTCTAAACAGTATGCATTCTCCAAAACATCTAGCTTTTCATTAAACATTCTCCTGAGCACTCCAAAAGTAATTTTTGACAGGGGATTTATATAGTCAGGTCTGTAACGACACTTGTGACCATGGTGAAAACAACCGGCAAAGTCTAGAGCTCTTCGTACGCCGTCTTTTTCTTAATATCCATCAACAAAGAAGCAAAGTAGTCATTTTTATTGTTAGTTTTTCCCCACACAACTGTTAATGTTTTTTAAGATATAAAACTAAAGTTGATGAATGGTGTAAAAAGCATGAATTCCCTCTGTTGTGTTTGTTTTCCAAAATAGGCAGTAAAGGAGCAAAATGAGGCAATTTATCTGGATGAAAATAATAATAATAATAATAATAATAATAATAATAATGTATTTTAAGTCTTAAAACTGCAATCCAAATATAAAATTGTTAAGGCTACACACAAAAAGATGAAAAGGAAGAGAAATTAGAGGATCCGTAGCATGTTAAATAGTGGCAGGCAAACCCCACAGGCTTACAGAAATGGTTTAACCCTACTTCTCAGCAGCCAATGGGAAAATACAACCCTCACCCGTTCAAACTGGACAAGTGGCCAAATGGCTCAGAATTACATGAAATCAAAATGTTGTCAACACGTTAACGACACACTGACAACACGTTAACAACACTTTGACGCGTGAAAAATGAACACGTTGACAACGCGTAGACAACACGTTAACAACGTGCAAACAACGTGTTGTTGACGTGTTGTCTACGCGTTGTCTACGTGTAAGAAGTCATGTATTTTGGAACTAGATGGCGTTCCATACAGATCTGCGCTCGCAGAAAATAACTTGCGCTTGAGTTCAGATCTGCATGCATGCAGAAAATGCGCGCGTGTGTGTGGGACTTGTTAATTTGTGTGCACAATCATATTTTCTGTGCTCGAGTTTGTGATTTGCAAGTTCTGCAGGTTTACATTTTACGTGCGAGCTGTGTCATGGTGCTCGCATTGTTGTAATTCACTTGCGTGCTGTGTTTATGCACTTGCGCTGTTTTGTCCAACATTTAACGCCATACTCATCAGACAGCTTGCAGGGAAAGACGAGGCTGAATCCCGCTTCAACTGTTTGTATTCAGCAAAAGGGACTCGAAACTACACAACTCTATCACTGGCGAGTGAAATGTTGATTTCATTATTGAAAGTGCGGCATTTTTACTCGCATATGTGAGTGATTTATATGTGAGTAAACGTTACTTACCTCAAAGATTTGTCGATTTCCAGTGCATTTTAGATGATTTTAGAGTTTTGGATGAGAAGTGTAAAAATGTTTTCGGTTCATTATGAGGCCGTGGATTGGCAAATTAGACTAGTCAATTAAAGGGAAACACTGTGATTGAATTAGCTACATGTGCTGGGCATGTTTTTGAACAGAGTATGGTTCTGTTACGGGCCCCCGAAAACACTCCACTCAAACCTACACCAATGGACTCCAAACGCCCCCAAATGCGCTCCTAGCACGGTCCCCCGGGACGCCAGCGGGGCAACCAACCACGCCGGACGGCTGTCAAATTCCGCTACAGCACGGACCACATAGGATGGGGGCCAAGCCCCGTATCTCCGCAAACGTACCTGCCAGAGTCACGGGGCCAACGCTGGTCTTCTCGGAAACCCGCAGGCCCACACCGCCAGCACCTTCAGAACAGCAGCCACCCACAGACAAACATTTTTCCATAGACTGACATTGTATGGACTGCCGCCCAGCGGCGGGGGCTAAGCTATTACCACGTGCTGGTGGTTGGGAGCAGAGGGATTCCAGCCTTTGAGTTGCATTTTTAAAATCTGAAGGGTCGTTACAAATGTAGCTCTTCGTGCGCTCAATTTTGGAACAATTTCTTTAAATATTTACAGGACTCAAGTCTGCTCTGCTCGCAACAAAATAATCTCCTCCACACAAGCATGGTCCGATACATTTCATGAAATGATAATAATAAAGGATTGAGTTCATCCCACCCAAGAATTCCTATAAAAACATTACATGGATATGAAACTGATTTTAGTTGCTCAACTGAAATCTAAATAGTATTTAAACCGCAAAGGGCTGTTTACAAAGATTTATCTGTGAAACATTCCAGCCAATCAGATTCGATATGCAAATGAGGGTGGAGGTCGTTTTTACCCCTAACCCTAACCCCCAAAAAAAAAAAAAGATATAGCCTGTGTTGGTGCGTCACTATTGACACGACAGGGATATATAATTAACAGATATCTTTGAGAATATTTTAGTTTGTACTAAGTTGGACTCGAATTCCATTTGCTTTGACAAATTAAGAGAATATTCCTTCATTTCGCTTTGTTCATTCACACAGTTTCTACATAATTGAGTTTAATTTTAGAACTGCGAAGCGCTGGAGTATGGAAGCAATTCCATGCCACATATATTTGCAAACAATATAAAGTATCACAAAAGTAAAATAAAGTATCGAGGAAAAAAAAAATACGTTTTGCAAACAAAAATAAAGAATTTGCAAAATAGAAATTAAATATAGCAAAAACCAAGATATAATTAATTGCAGTAGTGATTTTGCCACATATATTTTTCTTTGCAATCCCTACTAATTATTTTGCAACGCTCCTTTTAATTTGCATTTCCATCAAGTTTGAGCTCGTGATACCATTTTGCCTTTGCGCTTCACTTTTCTGCGCGTTTCGTTTTTTTTTTTTTGCTCAATACTTTTTTTCTTTTGCAAAACTTTATTTTCTTTTGCAATACTTTATATTGTTTGCAAATATATGTGGCATGGAATTGCTTCCATAGGTGTGTGTTCAGGATGGCTGTTTTTACGAGGCGCGAGAGAGCGTTTCACACCGCGTCCTATCAGACTCACTGATACATCACCAAATTATAGATTTGATACTACAATAAAGAATACAACTGCACGTTTTCATGCAAATGATTTCAATTATGACTCATACGATCATGAAAAGAATACAAATGCACGTTCAGGTGCAAGACGTGACAATAAATCGTTCAACAAACAAACAAATGCACGTTTTCGTGCACGTGAGTTTATGAACACACAATACAGAGACTTGAATTGGCAACCTGAGTATTCCCATACAGGTCGAGTACCGGTGTCTCGAGGAAGTTCCAGGCTTGGCTCTTCCCGATCAGTCTCTGCTTTCCACCCTGATCAGCACTACGAGGTTGTAGATCCAAACAGACCTCCCAGTAGACGTCAAATAAAGCGTCAACGCAATAGAGCAAAGCACACACAGTTTGCTACTGCATCTAATGTGGATGCTGAAACTGAGAACCACGCAGAGCGTGAATTTTTTTTGTTGAGCAAGATGCTCTTCCTGAGGAAGATTTTCCTCAATAATATAATGATCCTTTAGAATTTGATTTGGTGTCTACACAAAATTTCAGGGGCCGGCCGGCTCCCTGTGATCTTCCTTCTCGTTCTTCCTCTGCTCCTAGAGTGAAATCTGTTTCTTTTGTGAATCACGACGGACGTTTCCGTGATGAAGTTTCTCTGGACAGAGGAAAAACGACGATTACTACATAGCACCACACACATTCCTGCACCCCCTAAGCTTAAAGTTATGATCAAACACATGTATGACTTGAACCCTTTAGTTCACCATCTGGGGAAGGTCACTACAAAGGTTCAAGATAACCAACCTGTAGGTCGTTTGGTAAATGATTATGCAGTTTGTTTATTATGAGCCACTGTACTGGGTTGTTCGGCCAATCAGAATGCCCGGGGGTGGAGTTATGTTTTTGCTCTCTCTGCTCTGTAAATTACTGACGTGCAGTTATATAGAATGTTCGGATTAAACAGTCTCATGTACATACGGTGTGATCATTGACTCGTACCAACATACACGAACATTCTACATGGTGTCAGAAGCGAGTACGGACTTCTCGCCAGTGAGTGTATTTTTTTTCTCTCCGTCGCCGCTGAACTACCTGTTGCATCGGACCATGCTAGCACAACGTTAGCTATTGCCAGTTGTCAACATTGTTTTTTTGTTTTTTTTCCTTAACGTGATGGCGGATGGATTTCGCAAACCCGACCCTCTCGTTTTTGATGAAAACATCGCCGAGAATTGGCGTATTTTTGAGCGGGAGTACGATATTTTTATTGCTGCCGCACATTCGGAAAAGTCAGCAAAGACCCAAGCTTATATCCTTCTCAACATTGCTGGCCCAGATGCCATCAAACGAGAGCGTTCTTTTGTCTACGCTGCCAAAGTGCGCGCGCCAGGAGATGAAGGAAGGATCATTACCCCTGCTGAATCTCGAGAAGACCCCGAATGTTTGAAGAAAAAGTTTCATGAAATCTGCAATCCTCAAAACAACAGGACCATGGAAAGACACAAATTTCATACCAGAGGTCAGAAACAAGGTGAGAGCATTGAATCCTTCATAAGCGATTTAAGGATTAAGGCTAAATGTTGCCACTTCGGAGACCTAACAGAAGAGCTAATCTGCGACCATATTGTGTGTGGCGTCACCAGTGACGTTTTGAGAAAATCTCTGTTAAGAGATCGCGAGCTAACACTCACCAAAGCCATTTCAATATGTCGGATACATGAGATGACAGAGGAAAGTAGCAAGACATTAGCATCACAAAGTAATGCTGCCAGTGTGAATGCAGTTAAGTTAGCTCCAAATAAAATGCGGTGGCCAATGCCCCAGCCCCCCTCACAGACTATCACAAGGTGCAATAATTGTGGTGGCGGCCACGCAGCTAAGCGGGAAAAGTGTCCAGCATTCGGACAACAGTGTCATAGTTGCCAAAAGTTTAACCACTTTAAAAGTTGCTGTAAGTCTAAACCGTGCAGCCAAAATAGGCAACATCCCAGACAGAAAACTGGCAGACAGATTGTTAATGAGATAGAAATAGAGGAACAAACGTGAAGACGGAACGTTTTATGTGGATGGCGTTGAAGTTGAGAGTCATGTTGATTGTGTGAATCTAAAATCCATCGAAAGGGATGAAGGATTTGTCACAATGCATATAAACGGCAAGCCCACTGAGATGAAAGTGGACACAGGAGCAAAATGCAATGTGATGTCACTTGACACTTTCAAAAGACTCCATAGCGGTGAACAACTTGTAAAGCAGAAGAAAGCAGCTAGCCTTGTTGCTTATGGAGGCACCAGAATTGAGACCAGTGGCATCGCCACACTGCCGTGCTGCATAAAGGAGCAAAACCACTCATTGCCGTTCTTCATTGTGGACAGAGCAGTGCAACCACTGCTAGGATTTCGTGCATGTGTGGACATGGGAGTTGTGAAAATTAGTCCAGACGTCCACCAGATCAGTGTGGAGAGCAGCATGGATTTCAGCTCACAGGCACTTACAGAGTACAAAGACCTGTTCAGCGACGAGTTAGGAGAACTTCCGGTTACATACTCCATGATTTTGGATACCAGCATACAGCCTGTAGTCAGACCAGCCCACCGTATCCCTGTTGCAATGCAAGAAAGAGTTAAAGCTGAACTTGAACACATGCAAAGCATAGATGTCATAACACCAGTCACAGAGCCAACTGACTGGGTGTCATCCATGGTAGCAGCACATAAGAAGGATAAACGAGAAATCAGACTTTGTATCAACCCCAAAGACCTCAACACCGCACTAAAAAGACCCCATCACCCAATGCGCAGCATCGAAGTGGTGGCAGCGAAAATGTCCGGGACGACAGTGTTTTCTGTCCTGGATGCAAAGAATTCGTTCTGGCAGATATGTCACGACAAGAAATCGTCACTGCTGACCACATTCAGCACTCCATTTGGGCGCTACAGATTTTTAAGGATGCCTTTCGGCATAAATTCGGCAAGTGAAGTATTTCAGCGCTCCATGGAACAACTGTTTGCGGGTTACCCCTGCTCAGTCATCGTCGATGACATCATCATAGGAGGCCGCGGAGTGGCAGAACATGACGCCAACTTGAGAAAGGTGCTTGAAAGGGCACGGGAAGTCAATCTCAGGTTAAACCCAAACAAGTGTAAATTTCGCCTGGACCAGGTAGCGTACGTAGGCCACATCTTCACTAGCGAAGGCCTAAAAGCGGACCCATCTAAAACTGCAGAGATCCATGACATGTCAGTCCCCATGGATGTGACCGCACTACAACGTTTTTTGGGCATGGTCAATTACCTTAGCAAGTACATCCCAAATCTCAGCGACATCGCAGCGCACCTTAGGCAACTCACCTGCAAAGAGACAGCAGGGTGTTGGTTTCAACAGCATCAAGGGGCTTTCGAGCACCTCAAATCATGCCTGTCCAGCCCACCAGTACTGGCATACTACAATGTCAAAGACCCAGTCACACTGACTTGTGACGCATCATGTTACGGACTAGGAGCAGCATGCTTACAGAACGGCAGACCAGTAGCCTTCGCGTCGCATGCTCTCACAGACACGGAGACGCGATATGCTCAAATAGAAAAGGAGCTTCTGGCTGTTGTGTTTGCCTGCACAAAATTCAAAGACTATGTCTACGGAAAGCCCACAATTGTAGAAACCGACCACCAGCCTTTAGTTACCATCATGAAAAAGCGCATCCATGCCGCTCCTGCCCGTCTCCAGAGGATGTTGCTTCGCCTGCAAAGCTACGACATCAGCCTGGTATATAAAAAGGGCAAGAACATGTATCTGGCTGACACCCTCTCGAGAGCTCCCAGCTCACAAGCACCACAGAGCCCTGTGGAAAACGGCGACTACGAAGTCATGAGCGTGAGCTACATCTCCTCAGCACGCCTGGAGGAACTCCGCAGACACACAGCAGAGGATGAGGTGTTACAAACTCTTATCACTACCATTCGACGCAGGTGGCCCACCAGAGAAAGCCAGCTCCAGCCTGCCATCAGCCATTTTTTTCCATACAGAGATGAGCTGGTAGTGGAGGATGGTATCATCATGAAGGGCCATAAAGTCGTCATTCCCCAATCTCTGCACAAGGAGTACATCAACATTGTACACAGAGGCCACCCAGGTATTGAGGCAACCAAGCGTAGAGCTAGAGGTGTAATTTTTTGGCCAACAATGTCAAAGAACATCACAGAAGAGTTGCTCTCATGTGCAGTATGCAATAGCACAAAGTCGCATCAGCGGAAAGAGCCCCTCCAGCTCCACCCTGTTCCAGATCTGCCTTGGTCCACAGTGGCCGCAGACATTCTTGATTGGCATGGCAAACATTATCAAGTTCTCGTGGATTCGTATTCTGGCTGGTTCGAAGTCGACCTCCTCCGAGACTTAACCTCATCAGCCGTCATATCCAAGTTAAAAAGACACTTTTCGGTACATGGTACACCTCACGTACTCATCACCGACAATGCTAGACAATACACCAGTCAGCATTTCAAGGATTTTGCAGAGCAATGGGATTTTACTCATACCACAAGCAGCCCAGAGTTTCCCCAGTCAAACAGACTCACGGAGAGAGCAGTCCGCAGTGCCAAGCAACTCATGGAGAAATCGCACAGGGATGGGTCTGATGTGTTTCTTAATATCCTGAACCTCAGAAACATCCCCCGTGACCCAACATTAGGCTCTCCTGCTGAGCGCCTTATGTCTCGCCAAACACGTGCAGCCATTCCAGTAAGCACTAAACTGCTGGAGCCTACCACGAGGAATGTAAAGCAAGTCACCAACCAACTCCTCAATAAAAGACTCACTCTGAAGCGCTGTTATGATAGATCGAGTCACCCACTACAGCCGCTGGCAGAGGGACAGGTGGTCTGCATGCAGACAGCGAAAGGTTACGACAAACTTGGAACGGTGAAGGAGATAAGTAGGGAACCACGGTCCTACATAGTTCAAGCAGATGGAAAGACTTATAGGAGAAATCGCCGCCACATACCATTCCGGTGGCTGAGCCGCCATCACAGCAGCTCCTTGACGACGCAGCTCCTCAGGACACCAGCCCCACCACGATGGGCAGTTTCCCTTCACCACAAATACCGACACCAAACACTGTCCAACCACAACATCCATCCTCCCCCCAGCCCAAGTCCACAGCGCACCCACCCAATGTGAATCAAGACACACATTACACCACACGTTCAGGTCGCATCTGCAGACCTAATCCCAAATACATGTGAAAAAAAAAGAGTTCTCTTTGTGTAATCTTATCCTAGCTATCTGTTGTGTTCAGTATTGTGACATTTGATGGACTTAAACAGTCTTGGTGATTAGTAGGCTATGAAGAGGCCTAAATGTTCAAGTGAAATATGAGGTATTCAGTTAACCCTATTTATTTGATTTAAGTTGCAAAGATATGTTTACCAGTGTCCTCTTGTTTTATAGTGCTAAAGACTAAAGGGAAAGGATGTAGGTCGTTTGGTAAATGATTATGCAGTTTGTTTATTATGAGCCACCGTACTGGGTTGTTCGGCCAATCAGAATGCCAGGGGGGTGGAGTTATGTTTTCGCTCTCTCTGCTCTGTAAATTACTGACGGGCAGTTATATAGAATGTTCGGATTAAACAGTCTCGTGTACATACGGTGTGATCATTGACTCGTACCAACATACACGAACATTCTACACAACCCATTACTTTCCAGAGGTTGACTGGCATTTTGATTGAGGCCGTCAACCCCGCATCTCCTAATGATCAGGTGCTTCAAATGCTAGAGGGTAATGCTAAAAATTGGTCTTTTACCACACAGTTCATTTTAGAACAGCCCTATGAGAGGTTGATTGATGAAACGATTAAAGCTATCCGGGAACAAATGGACCAAGCCGATTGGCCAAAGGTGTTTGAAATAGCATCTAATTGGGCTGATCGAAATTTTCGAGGGAGGGTGAGTCCTGAGACTATTGAACAAGCAGAGGCTTTGATTACAGCTGAACTATCAGAAGCGAACGGTAGGGCAATACCATCGGTTATCGCTGAAGAGCAAGTGTCAGAGCCCCCACGATCTCTCACATTTGCGGAGGTGGTGGCCTCTGGTTCACAACTGTTAGCACGAACAGCACCAGCTCCATTGCCTTTGGTTAGTACCCCTCCAATTTTGGTTCGCCCAAAAGTGGGGGCACACCACATTGAAGTCCAAACCTCACCATCTCTTTTGGTGGAGAAGGTGGTGTCCAAGTCTCCTCCAAATCGGAGGGACTGGTCCTTTTGAGGGGGAATTGTCTCCCGCGGGATTACAACCAGCGCTCCAGCCCATACAGGCTCTAGCATTGTCACCACGAAAACAAAGGACTAGGAAAACGCGTACACACCAGTCCGAGGCTCTTGAAGGTGGCCAGCCCCTCGCTGGTGAGGGCATATATCACTGGAGGGATCGTGGTGTAGTGTCCATTCTACAACGGGATGGGTCACATAGGGAGTCAGTGGATTCGGGGGAGGAGAATTCTATTAATTCTTCTTTACCCCTCGCACAACATTGTGCCGCTACATCTGACCTTCTCAACATTCCAGCGTAGTGTTGTTTTCTGACCATTCTGACCTGGGATTCGAACAGAAAGTGTTCTCCACTCTCACGTTTTCTCGAAGAATATGAACATCTCAGAATCCGGGGGTCCCTTGGAACCTATTATAAAGGTGATACATGGTAGACCCAGTGATTCTCAACATTCCTCCCCAGTCGAATATAGACTAAGGGGAGAAGCAAATATTAAATCTCTACGGAGACCTATTGAGGTGATGGAACAAGGGGAACGTAGCTGTATTCAACATTCTCCCCTAGCGGCTCAACCACCGCTGGTGGATATAACTGAGGCTGGAACGCAGAGCCCTGCCCCTTTGACTCCCAGGTCGTCCAATCAAGCATGTCAATGCGAGTAGAAAGTTATTCGACTGGAGCTTAACACTGAGAAAGAGATTCGTCATTATTGGCGACTCCAATCTTCCACACAGAATTGTTTTGTCCTCATCAATTTTTCTAGGACTCTTCCTATGGAAGAACAACTTATGTTGGAACACATTAATGGACACATTAAAAAGAACATGAATTTTATTCCATTGCTTCCAACAGCTCAGTTTCAAGTGGAAGACGACGGCGTTCACTGGAGGTCGATGACCGCCAAGACCATGTTAACATATTGGGCAACCCATTTAAACTTACAGCTAGTGCTAGCCCAATAATGGGCCCCCATAAACTCATTATTAATCTTTCTGAGTCTTTGGCGTTCACTTCGGAACAAAATTCTGTTCTTTTGAAAGCTCTCTCTTTTATTCCCGCTCCCTTAGGTCTTAAAACTTAGAAAAAGGAATTGTTAAAAGACATGCAGAGAAAATTTTTTTGAAGGCAAGAAGAGTCAAAAAAACAAACTTCCGGCTGGACGCCGGCTCTCTCCAGTCTCCCGAAACAGATAACCCAAATTATTAGGGCAGATAATTATGCGTATCGTCAATTGCATTGGGGTCTTGGAGCTAAACCTAATTTGACCACAGAAGAAAAGAAAGCGTTGCATGAACTTCAAAAAAACAAAATATTGTTATCAAGCACGCAGATAAGGGGAATGCGGTTGTTATTCAAGATAGAGATCAGTATGTTTGGGAGGGACAAAGGCAGTTAGCAATTGTTGAACATTATCGTCCGTTGGAGAAACCTATTTATTTACAGACTATGAATTTGGTCACAGAGATACTAGAAGAAATGTACTCCAAAAATATCATTAGTGAACAGCAAAAGGAGTATCTCCTGGGAAACGGACCACCGAGACCCAGGAGATTTTATTTACTACCCAAAATACATAAGGAACCCAAAAATTGGAGTGTTCCATTTAAAATTCCCCCTGGCAGACCTACCGTGTCTGACTGTAATAGTGAAACATATTTTGTAGCAGAGTACATTGAACATTTTTTAAGTCACATTTCACAGAAACACCCTAGTTATCTGAAAGACACTTACGATTTTATTTCTAAAATTGTCCGTTTACAAATTCCTCCTAATGCTTTTCTTTTTACTATTGACACTGACAGTTTGTATACCAATATTGAGACCAAGATTGGTTTGGAAGCTGTAATGTATGAATAAGTTCCCGGACCCAAAAAGGCTGGATGAGTATATTTTGAAGTTATTAGAAATTAATTTTTAGAATTAAATAATAATAATATTTTATTTAAAAAAATACAATAGTTTATGATTGACTCACAAGAGGTCAACTTTCTGGATGTGGTCTCGTATAGGGGTCCTAAATTTCAGGAAACGGGGCATTTGGAATTATTCCTTTAGTGGCACATTTTTCTAATCAAAGTGTTCAACTCAATGCTGTGCTAAAATCTAATTTTCTTCAATTTCTCACACCCACACCTTATCTTCAACACCACAAACCCATTGCGGCATACAAATATAACAAAAATCTTTTGAACGTTTTAGTTCACAGTAAATTATATTCACCTTTACCAAAAGGCCAAATAGGCAAATGTAAATATTAAGTTTCTCTACGTTGGGTGATGAGTAAATCTACGAAGCAAATATTTCAACTGTTACAACCTTTGTCCCACCAAACAACTAATTGCGTCTACTTAATTTTTTGTCTCAAGTGCCGCAGACAGTATGTGGGCCAAACCAAGAATGAATTACGTGTCCGCATCTACCAACATGTTCACAATATTGTGCACAAAATTGAAAAGCGTAGACATGTGGTGCAACATTTTTTGCGTCATGGCCTTGCGGCCCTCAGGGCGACTGGACTCCAAGCGAATCCCCTCTGGTCATTACAGGACCGTCTCAGAGCTGAGAGGATGTGGATGAAACGCTTGGATACCCTCTACCCTAGAGGTCTTAATGAGACATAATGAGTTTTTGGGGTTTCTTTCTCCTATATTCTACGTTTTCTACAACCACATCCACACAAGCCCTAAACCTAACCAACCACACCTACACTAACTCTGAACCTAACTAACCACACCTACACCAACTCTAAACCTAACCAACCACACCTACACTAACCCTAAACTTAACCAACCACACCTACATTAACACTAAACCTTGGTTACCAGTCCTAAACCAAACCAACAACACCTACATATTTTATTTTATTTTATTAAGAGCTGTGTTTTTGCCCACTTCCCTGCTTTCGGTTGGGTTCTTAGTGGTCAGCGGAGGGAAGGACTGAGCATAACTAGGCCTGGGCCCTTCATTGGACCCTAACCCTAACCCCAGACTGGGCCCCGCCCCTAACCACTTAACCCTGCCCCTAACACCGCCCCTAATCCTAACCACTTAACACTGCCCTTAAAACCTAAACCCATACCTGGACTCGCCCCCAACCACTTAACCCTGCCCCTAAACCTATGTCCTTAAATATATTTTTCTGGATTCTTTTTCCTTAAAATTAAAAGCCTAGTTGCCACATGTCGCTAAGGCCATCTGGGGGCACAAATAGGCATAGGAATGGAACTTTTTTTAGAACAGGGACAGAATGGAGGAAGTTGAACTAGGATGTTTTCGAATCGAGATATTCTTAAAACCTAGATGCCGAAGGTTGCTAAGGTTGGGGGTGTTGTCCCTAACATCCTAACCCTAACCTTACCTAACCATAAAATTAATTATAATTACAATGTGACTTTTAACCCTAACCTAACTGGGACCTAACGCTGACCCTGATCCTAGCTCTAACCTAAACCTAATCTCTACTTGAGGGCTTAACGTAGTCCCCACTGGAAATTTATTCAGGTGGGGCTATGGTAGATATGAAAGGGAAGATTGGAGGGAGTGGTGCTGGGTAGGTGACCGAGTGGGCCCCTGGGTGGGCTATGCCATCAGTGGTGAAGGCTTGACTGAAGAACCACGTTGGGCATCACGCAAGGTGGACAGGCCACCGGGGAGTAACCGACTGCTGCATCCTGCCTAATAGATCCCCTGACCAGTCAAAAGTTGGATAAAAAAGCTTAAAAAAGCTAAAATGGACAGAGTAGGGAGAGGGTAATATAAGGGAGAGGTAATCAATTAGAGCAGAGTGGCGGATTGGGCAACACCCAATACCTTTATGAGATATTACAATCTCAGAGTTGAGTCGGATTTGTCCCGTGTTTTCTCAGGTCCAAGCCAGTAGAAACTCTGTAATGCGGTGACAACTGACCAGGTGGACCGCTTGCATCTAGAGCCTTTTCCCTCCGATGAGATAATACCGTGCACTTTTACCTCAGGAGATCCCACTAACTCGGATCCCTTGATGACTCTTCCCTAGCCCTCTGGTCCACGAATTCAGCAGAGGAATTCGTCGAAGTGAGCGACAGACGGTGAACGTCTAGGTTACAGATGTAACCTCCATTCCCTGATGGAGGGAACGAGACGTTGTGTCTTCCCGGCCACGTCGCTGAACCGAGCCACTGTTACGGCCGAACCTCATTGTCGGCTCCTCAGAAAAATCATGAATGAAACAGATGCATTTCCCTCCCTTTATACCCATATGTCCGGGGTCGGGACATGCAAATTCTGTCTGCCAATTTCACATTGGCCTTTTCTCATAGATCAGAGATGCAAAAGGCTCTCAAGAGAGACCCCTAGTGTCGCTTCTTCGACACAACATCAAAGTGAGCGACAGACGGGGAACGGAGGTTACATCCATAACCTAGACGTTATAAAACATGAGCTGTATACATGTTTAATTTAATTTATTATAAACCGTTATACATTTGAGTCTTTGGACTCAATGTTAGAAGAGTGATTTGTGAGAACATTTTGAGATGAATGCATGTTTAAACGTTCTCTGAGCTTGGTAGACTTTTATTTTCAAAAAGCACCACATGTCCCTTCCAGTATTTGTAATCATTGGACAATGTGCATGAAACAGATAAAGCATCAGTCAATTGTTTGCACTGATGTTCAAGTCAATGTCTATATTAACATGAGAAAATCTGACATAATTTCAGTTAATCTCTCCACAGACTGGACAGAGGTGAGCTATATGTATTACTACTCCAAATCAATCTGAGTGCCACTCTGTTTATATAATAATGGCCTCCTTATTGTCCAAAATGTTGTGTGATGTGATGACATTACTGTATCTCACAGACTGCTTTACATAATTACTGTTACAGAATATTAATTGAAAGTTTTTTCGCTCTAAAGCAAAAAACAAAACAAAAAATAATGTTTATGAAATATGTTTTTAAATTATTAGTTCTAAAGTGGATAAACATGCAACATTCGAATGAAAACAAAATGAATGCATTTGCAGCATTTATTCATTTAAATGTGTTTCAAGAACAGCCTTCGTAATACAACATAACATACATGTAGTCCTCATCTTCAGACACAGAGTTTGATTGGCTCTTGTGTCGGCAACCTTTTATTATGTCACACAAGCACATCAGTAACTATGGCAACAAATGAGTCTTTAAGCAAATATATTTACATATTATACAGATTTCAGAACCAACATGAAACTCTTTTCTCTATTGTTTTACTGGCTTAGCTTTGGTATATTCTCAAACATTTCCTGCATCTTTTCAGACCATTTGTTACTTTTTAGATCATTTGGGATATTTGTTATTTTTGGGGTTCTGAATAAAATGATACAAGGTCCAAATATAGTGAAGCGCACACATGGCCTAAAATTGATATTGCATTTCCTTCTCACAAGAGAATTCATCACCTTAAAGGCAAAGCAACATTCACGTACAGTGTAGATTATAAGCTCTGTTTCCAGCCTAAGCAAAGAAATCTGAGGCAAGGCAACTCCATAATATTTTAGGCAACTTCTACGTTGAAGCAATGAACACACTCAACTGAGCAGCATATGCAACATGTAAACTCATACATAATGTCTTACAACATGATCAATTATTGCACAGCTACCCATACATTTGCATATAAAGTAAATCAGAATACTGAACCACACCTAAAATGAATACAACAGCAAGTAACATTATGTACACCTCTGAATGATGCAAAATGACAGAGCGTGAATCTAAGAAAGCAGCGAACGAACACCTCTGATTGTGATTGGCTACGTGATTGTGACATCAGCAGCTCTGGTCCCACCAATACCCTGCCAAAGTTTGTCATCTGTAGAAATGTGGAGAACACGGTCATTGGTTATATTCACACAGGAACAGCTGTACAAAAACCAATGCCAGTTTATTTTCGTGTGTCCTCTTAACCAGTGCATTTATTCACTCACCAGTTAGTTTCATTTCTTTCTCAAGTCATCCACCATTTAACGGTTAACTGGCATAAACAATTGCCAAGACGTCTGGAAGCTCATATGTATTGAACAACAGAATTGTTACTGAGGGTTTATTGAGGGCAGTTTACATACAGGTGTCCACATCACCGCTCTCAATGGGACATTTAAAGCAAAATGAGGGAAATTAACCGTCTAAACTTTGGCACGTTTTGGTGATCTTCACAAACATAGGTGCTAGTTTGCGTTTAATAAACCTCCCATGCAAATACTAAATACAACATTCCACTTTTGTCAGTAATACTGGAGGATGACAATAATAATAGTGTGAATATTACCCATACTTGGGGTAAAACAACATTCTGTGAAAACTCACATTACGTTATTGCACATGCTGCTACTATATCGTTTGAAGACGGGCCGCTGCGGTCAGTGCTCGGAGGTTACAGTGCTGCTCTCATATAACCAGCTGTGTGGCTGTTTTCACCTAAAATCCCTGAAATACTCCAGGGAATTCAGCAGCAGTCCAGTTCATCTGTCAGAGCAGCAGAGCGCTGAATTATAGACATTGGACAGTAAATGTGTCATAAATACTTTTCTGTAAGTGTCTTCTCACAAACACTTCACCAACAGGCATCTAGACTTTTAACAGTCTCTACTTTAACGTGGCATCAACACATTCAATGGCAACCAGGATGCACAATATAGTAATTTCTGAAGGCAAGAACTTGTTCTTTGTTTCAAGTGGGAAAGGAAAAAGGAAAGAGGAAAAATGAAAAGGGGAAAGAGAAGATTAAAAGGGAGAAAGAATGGGAAAAAGGGGAAAAGATGAAGACAGAGGCGGCTAAGGCGGGTTAGTTAGAGGTGTTGGCTGGTTTAATGGCAGACAGTTGGTTTAAGGCACTCCCTGCCTTGCTTCTTAGTGGACTGCAGACCGACTGTTTCCATGGTGATGTCAGCACATGCAGGGGTCACACGACCCCAATCAGAAGACCCTGCAGAGACACCTTTGAGGACTTTACCTGGAAAACAAAGTGAACAATCTTAAACACATCAAAATAACCCATCAGCATGGTTGCAAGAATGATGATGCATTTGTGTAAGAATTCCTGCGGTTAATTCAGATGAGATTGTCTGTAGACGCACATCTAAATGCTGTTCTCTGTTAGTGCACATGCTGTTGTGTTCAGTGACTGTGATGCAGGTCAGCAGCATGTGTGAAATGTGCAACACAAGTCTGAAATTAACACCAAACCAAAATCAATTTAGACGTTCAAGAACTCTGCATCATCTCTACTAATCATGAATCTATTAATGAACAGAAATATTTTAATTGTTTGTGTTCAGAATTATGTGAAATAGGAAAATATTCATTTCAAGAGGCAAAGCACTGGAAAATGTAACATTATATCTATAATATTATCTATTCTTTACATCCGAATTCTCAAAAAATGGTTCTGACTGGATAAATCATGAGTAAAATCATGAGCATTAATTTCACTTTTACAACCATGCATTACAAAACCACCAGTGTTAAATCAACACTTCTCAGTGTTCATATGTGTCCACACTACCGGAGTGTAAAACTAAAGTAGTGAAACTCCTCTGTGTAGTGATGAATGTTCACCCACTGTTAATGAGTCAACTGAAAGAAAGAGGAAGGGACAAACCAGCACACAAATTGAACTTCCAACATGATTGAGCCAAAGAGACTGCAGATGTCAAGGCTTAAAGCGGTTACATTTGGGTCTGTTTCTTTCCCTAAACGATCATATGGTTTCAGAAGACATTGATTCAACCACTCGTCGTGTGGATTACCTTTATGGCACCTTTATGTGCTTTTTGGAGCTTGAAAGTGTTGAGCCGCATTGACTTACAGTGTATATATCCACATCATATCTACATGAAAATATCTTTGTGTTCCGCAAAAGAACGTCAGACGAGTTTGAGATCACTAATGAAAACGTTCTTCCCTTTAACACTGGTGGTGTGTCACACGTCTCATAATCAAACTGCACAGAAATGTGTGAAACTGTGATAATGTCAAAGCAACAGAAATGCACACATCACAACCCAGACTGTTACCATGGCAAAGAGAGGAAGAGGAGGAGCTAAGAGAGGAAATCCTGAGCTCATTCTTCTGGATACAGAAAACAGCAGAAAGGAAGAAAGGGAGGAACAGAAAGCATAAAGACAGAGAGATGAAGGACAAACACTGTTTGGTAAATCTCGCTCTACAGCAGGATTACGCAACATTCAGAATTGAAGAATTGCCTTTCGAAACATGAATGTGAGTTGAACTGACCATGTCCCACAGGAAGTTGTATAAAAAATGACAGGAAGAACATTATATTGAATTACAATTCTAAGACATTCAACACGGTCTCACAGCAGAATAATTCCATCAGTCCAAAACTTCTCAGATGCGCATTTTCAATGTGGCTATATATTGTTTACCTTTAGGTGAAGGTATTCAAGGTATTTTGAAGACTTTGAGGTAAATTAGAGAATTCTGGTAAATGAAGCGCACTTTCACTATGGTCCATAAAAGTTACTATTAAATATAATGACATTTATATGAACGTAATACTCATGTGTATAGGTGCCATTTTAAACATTGATTATTAATATCATCTAATGTTTTAGGAAATTGGCAAATATTTTTATGGGTAATTCATACAGAAAACTACACTTATGGGTCAGTCTGATATGCAACCAAAAATGTGTTACAGATCAAATATAGAAATACTTTTTCACAATTGGAACTTATAAATGGACAGAAAGTCACCATCAAAGCTTATGCTTGACACATTTAGCTGTACACATGGTAAAAAATAATAATAAAAGAGAGAATTTGAATTAAAAAAAATTATGGAAGTTTTATAAATTTTCAAGACTTTTCCAGGCTTTGAAAAACATTTTAATATCCCTGATATTTCCAGGGTTTCCATGACTGTAGGAGTCCATTTGCAACCTCATTTCACATTCAGGAAGTGGATTGTAAAATCGTTCTCAGTTCTGAACGGCTGCTGCTGTACAAAGAGCTTAATTCTCACCTCTAGATTCGCTCGAGCTTTTCTCAGCACATCTCGAGTCCTGGACACTGTTAGATAGATGAGCTCATTAAAAATCAAACACTCTCTGACACTATCATTAACATATTTAAAGAGATAGTTTAACCTAAATGACAATTCTATCATCATTTCCCCTCATGTCACTACAAACCTGTGTGTTGTTATTGCTTATTTTTACATACAAGAACACTTCATAGTGAGCTTGACTTTCCCACTCCAAAAAGGACAAAAAAAAAAAAATCTATTAAATAAAAGCTTCTATCATGAAGTCTGATGTCACATATATGTATGTACAGTATGTATAAGTAACACATGAGTCATTTGGACTACTTTACTTTTTTGTGTTTTTATCTTATTTCTGAAGTTTAAAAGCCTCAGTCCCGTTCATTGTAATTGCATGGAAAGAAGCGCCAAACTTTTCTAAATGTATCTCTTTGTGTTCCACAGAGGGCAGGAAGACAAATGGGTTTGAAATAACATGAGGGTAAAAACTTATTTAGTTACTCATTTTTGGGTGAATTATTTGACCCGTTTATACTCACGCTGGTTGGCGATGAAGGTCTCCATGTTCTCTTTGGTGCGGTTCGAGCTGCGCAGACGTTGGATGGTTCCCTGCAGAACTTCCTCCTGCTCGGTGATACGCAGACGCAGCGACTGGATCTCTTCCCGCATGGACTGCTCCTGTGAGTAAACAACCGCCACAATGACAATTTAAGTTTGATTTTATTTTTAGTGATCTATAATTTGTGACTATATATGGGTAATTGACATATCCTGCACTTGATCTAAAACTATATTAAACTGCATTAAATGTGGCTTTTTTGAGCTCGTATAGAGACTATAAGGAATACTTTTAAAAATGTATTTGTCAAACTGCACGACCATTTAAATTAACTAAAAGCAAGAAGGCTATTATAAAACTGAGAAATCTGATTGGATGAGCTGCTCCCAAAGCCGTTGTAAGATGCTGATAAATGCACATCTGTGAATGGTGATTTGTGTTAAATTTGTTTTATGAAGCTAAATTTAAGACTTATTTATAGACCTTTTTAAGACCAATTAAAGAAAATATATATATATATATATATATATAATATATTCTTCACTTTAATGTGTGTGTGTATATATATATATATTTAATTATCACACACATTAAAAACTACACCTCTCTCTCTCTGCCC
Organism: Moxostoma hubbsi; assembly: GCA_032164185.1. Classification (NCBI taxonomy): domain Eukaryota; kingdom Metazoa; phylum Chordata; class Actinopteri; order Cypriniformes; family Catostomidae; genus Moxostoma; species Moxostoma hubbsi. The sequence goes on from JAVLUX010000101.1 coordinate 40,579, forward strand.
CTCCCTGTGAGCCCTCCAAAAATGCCAAATATTTGCCCCATTTCCCCACAAATGAGTCCAAATTCCCCAGTCTTCTAGATGACCCTTCTTCAAAAGGCACCACCCTCCCCCATCTCTGAGCACCACTCCGGTATTGAGGACGCTCCAGACCCTTGCATCTCGAGATGCAGACTTGATGTTTTTTTAGAATACCAAGTTTAAATCTTTCTCCCATAATCTCTTGATAGAAATGTAAAGCTCCATCCCCGAGATGAACAGGGAGTAATGCACTGATGCCTATTGACCTTTCCCAAAAGCAGTAATCACCCCTCCCAGAGTATCTGCCACTTTAGGGGGTGGTGTATGCTACTCCCAAAAATAGTACAGTGCAGGTGGCGCTGCTGTAAATACCTAAAGAACTGAGACCTGGGAATCCCAAAATGTTGAACCATATTTTTAAAAGAGCTGTAACAGGTAGTTGAATTTTGGAATACAGTTCATTTTAATAAAATTAACCTACAATCACAGATAAATGTAATGAAGCCCACCTGCCCACATCACTTAAAAAGCTTTTTATTAAATGGTCAAAATGAACTCAGACAAATTAGCTGGGAATAAAATACCCAAATATTTAATGCCCTGTTTGGGCCACTGGAAGGCACCGGCTGAAAAGCTGTTATTGGGCAGTACATTGTCGGAGCCAAATTCAGATTTAGACCAATTAACTCTGTATCCTGAGAATTTAGAAAAGGAATTAATAATTCTTTGAGGCAAGGCATAGATCTAGTGGGGTCG
>JAVLUX010000102.1:12500-32500 GCA_032164185.1 Moxostoma hubbsi
GTGTGTGCATGTTTGTGTGTGTGTTTGTGTGCATGTGCATGTTTGTGTGTGTGTTTGTGTGCATGTGCTTGTTTGTGTGTGTGTGTGTGTGTGTGTGTGTGTGTGCGCATGTTTGTGTGTGTGTTTGTGTGCATGTGCTTGTTTGTGTGCGTGCGTGTTTGTGTGCGCGTTTCTGTGTGCATGTGTGTGTGTGTGTGTGCATGTTTCTGTGCGTGTACATGCGTGTGCGTGTGTCTAGAGAATAGCATATGGAGTCACCTTTATAAAGTTCTACTCGCCTCCAGACAGCAGCGATGTTCCTGTCTCGACTCCGCCGGTGAGTGTCACACCTCCACAGCTCATGTTTAATGTGCCGCTGTCTGACCGCAGGAGTCCTCAAAGTTCTGTTCACTCTCTGTGTCTGACAGAAACTGACTAAACTGGGCCAGTTCCGTGTGAAAGACGAGTCCCCGTCCTCGGGACCCGGCGTGCAGCCCGGCAGTCTGTTCTTCAACAGAGACAGTTCTGCCAAGACCAGCGCAGGACTGAAGGGTACACGGCATAATGATGTCATCCACAAACATCAGCTGTGTTTCAAATATCATATATGTAATGACATCAAAGAGTAATACATCTCTGTGTCACTTCCTGTCTGTTTGTCCAGTGTCTCCTCAGAATGACAGGTTGAGTTACGCCGCTGCCGCTCTGAAGTCTGACGGGTCGTCCACACAATCACCTTCCAGCAGCAGCTCACAGCAGGTACCAGCCAGACCCACTTGAGCACGTTACCACGGAGACGTAGCGTGTGTGGAGTCTTCCCGCTATTCTCCGTGGCATCCACGCACGACTCGGCACGCACCCCACACAGTGTCTCTAGAGCGTCCTAATGTGGAGTGCTGGTGTAGTGGGCTAAAGCACATAACTGGTAATCAGAAGGTTGCTGGTTTGATCCCCACAGCCACCAGCATTGTGTCCTTGAGTAAGGCACTTAACTCCAGGTTGCTCCGGGGGGGATTGTCCCTGTAATAAGTGCACTATACTGGTAATCAGAAGGTTGCTGGTTCGATCCCCACAGTCACCACCATTGTGTTCTTGAGTAAGACACTTAACTCCAGGTTGCTCCGGGGGGATTGACCCTGTAATAAGTGCACTATACTGGTAATCAGAAGGTTGCTGGTTCGATCCCCACAGCCACCACCATTGTGTCCTTGAGTAAGACACTTAACTCCAGGTTGCTCCGGGGGGATTGTCCCTGTAATAAGTGCACTATACTGGTAATCAGAAGGTTGCTGGTTCGATCCCCACAGTCACCACCATTGTGTCCTTGAGTAAGACACTTAACTCCAGGTTGCTCCGGGGGGATTGACCCTGTAATAAGTGCACTATACTGGTAATCAGAAGGTTGCTGGTTCGATCCCCACAGCCACCACCATTGTGTCCTTGAGTAAGACACTTAACTCCAGGTTGCTCCGGGGGGGATTGTCCCTGTAATAAGTGCACTATACTGGTAATCAGAAGGTTGCTGGTTCGATCCCCACAGCCACCACCATTGTGTCCTTTAGTAAGACACTTAACTCCAGGTTGCTCCGGGGGGATTGTCCCTGTAATAAGTGCACTATACTGGTAATCAGAAGGTTGCTGGTTCGATCCCCACAGTCACCACCATTGTGTTCTTGAGTAAGACACTTAACTCCAGGTTGCTCCGGGGGGATTGTCCCTGTAATAAGTGCACTATACTGGTAATCAGAAGGTTGCTGGTTCGATCCCCACAGTCACCACCATTGTGTCCTTGAGTAAGACACTTAACTCCAGGTTGCTCCGGGGGGATTGTCCCTGTAGTAAGTGCACTGTAAGTCGCTTCGGCCAAATGCATGAATGTAAATGTAATGTACTTCCTGTTGTGTGTTTGACAGGCTCCTGTGAAGAGGAAGTTTGAGTTCAGTAAAGAGCGTCTGGATGCTGCGGGTCCCCCACCCAAAAAATCCAGCTCCTCTGAACCAATCTCCGCCACCCCGAAAACTAAAGCAAGGACCAGCACGACTCCAACATCCAGCACCAACGGTAAAGTGTGTGAAGATATAGACACTTATATAGTTCCGTTGCCATGACGACGTGATGTAAAAATGCATATTTAAGCAACTTTTTAAACTTGACGATTAGCTTCGTTTCACTGGGTGTTTGCAGAATAGAATAAAACATCTATTGCTCATTTCTACTCGACCCTCAAATGTGTTGCAGTGTCTCCAGCACAGAAGAAGAGAGAGACTCCGAAGTCCAAGCCCAAATCTACAGAACCGGTGCCTGTAAACCGCATCATGGAGGGAGTCGTGTTTGTCCTGAGTGGCTTTCAGAACCCGTTCCGTGCAGATCTGAGGGATAAAGCGCTGGCCATGGGGGCACGATACCGACCCGACTGGACTCCAGACTCCACACACCTCATGTACGACTGATGCTTTAGTGTCCATTACAGCACGATGAACATCATGAACATGTGTGGGGGGGGCTGGGACTATCACACCTGGAGTCGTGAGTTCGAGTGACTCCAGTCAGGTCTCCTTAGCAACCAGATTGTCCCGGTTGCTAGGGAGGGTAGAGTCACATGGGGTAACCAAATTAGCCTGGTTGCTAGGGAGGGTAGAGTCACATGGGGTACCCAAATTGACCCGGTTGCTAGGGAGGGTAGAGTCACATGGGGTAACCTCCTCGTGGTGGTGATTAGTGGTTCTCGCTCTCAATGGGGCGTGTGTGCATGTGTTTGTGCATGTGTGTGTTTGTGTGTGTGCGCTTGTGCGTGTTTGTGCGCTTGTGCATGTGTGTGTTTGTGCTTGTGCATGTTTGTGTGTGCGCTTGTGCATGTTTATGTGTGCGCTTGTGCGTGTTTGTGTGTGTGTGTGTTTGTGTGTGCATTATTTTCGTGTGTGTGCACGCGCTTGTGCGTGTTTGTGCATGTGTGTGCGTGTTTGTGTGTGTGTGTGCGCATTATTTACGTGTGTGTGCGCGTGCTTGTGCGTGTTTGTGCATTTGTGTGTGTTTGTGCTTGCGTGTTTGTGTGCGCTTGTGCATGTTTGTGTGTTTGTGTCTGCGTGTGTGTGTGTGTGTGTGTATGAGTGTGTGTGCATTATTTACGTGTTTGTGTGTGCGCATGTTTGAGCATGTGTGCGTTTGTGTGCATGTGTTTTTGTGTGTGTGTGTGCGTGTTTGTGTGTAAATATATATATTTATTTTTTTCATTTTCTTCATGCAAAATAAAATTTCGAATGATTTTTCTTTTGATTTTGGGGTGATGTTTTCTGTGCTGCTTGTCGCACGATATCAAGTATGAGAGAAGCTTGAAGCAGTTGTTGTTGTTTAGATGAAATTGTTGTTTTGGTCTCCTGCAGCTGTGCGTTTGCCAACACGCCCAAATACAGTCTTGTGAAAGCGGCTGGTGGCATAATCGTCAGTAAAGACTGGGTGCTGGACTGCCACAAACGAAAAGAGAAGATTTCACACAGACGGTGAGACACACCGCAGCAGATTGCATTTCTGTTTATTTCCTTTCCAAAATCCATAAAATGTATTTATTTATAGCCAAAAACAAACACATCTGATGAATTTGGTGAAGCAGGTGAGAGAGTGTAGAGCTGGACAGATTATTGATTGACAGTTGCTGTGTGGTGGATTACAACTACATCATTATGTAATAACTCCCATTGCAACAATGTTTCTAATTACATCATATTTGTTGGGCAAATCTAATGCGTATAAACTAGTCTTAATGCATATCAGTAATGCTCGCTGTCTAAATATACCGCGCACAACTGATTTAAAATGTGAATAACACTTTTTATTTTACATGCAATTCACACACACAAACACACACATACACATACACATACAAACACACACATACACATACAAACAGACACACACATAGACATACAAACACACATACAAACAAACACACAGATACAAACAAACACATACACACACACACAAACAAACACACTCTCACACAAACAAACACACACTCTCACACAAACAAACACACACACACTTTCACACAAACAAACACACACACTCACACAAACAAACAAACACAAACACACACACTCTCACAAAAACACACACTCACACAAACACACACACAAAAAACACACACACACTCTCACACAAACAAACACACACTCTCACACAAACAAACACACACTCTCACACAAACACACACACAAACACTCACACACACTCTCACACAAACACACACAAACAAACACACACTCACTCACACACACACTCACACAAAAAACACACACACACTCACACACACACAAACAAACACACACACTCACACACACACACACACTCACACTCACTCACTCACATACACTCTCTCTCACACAAACACACACACTCACACACACAAACAAACACACACACTCACACAAACACACACACTCACACTCACTCACTCACATACACTCTCTCTCACACAAACACACACACACTCTCACACACACACACACATACACTCTCACACACATTTTTTATTATTGGCCTCTAAATTTTAATTCTATAAATACAGAACATCATCTACTGTAATTTCTTGATTTGGCTGTTTATCACATTTAGGTACTTTTAATTTTTATACAGAAACAAAATATGTATGTATTGTTATATTTCGGCTAACTGTGGCAGGATAACAGTTATTGAATATCGCTAATAAGAGGTCCCGCATTAGTGATGCAACTCGAGAACAACTCAAGGAAGCTTCAGGAAACTTCTCAATCTCCAGAATATTCCAGGATGCGCTCCTGCTGATCAGTTTAATAAAGCACATGTGTGGCAGACTGAGGCAACACGACATCAATATAGTCTTCATTTACATTCCTGGTCTTATTGTGCACAATTCATCAGTGCATGTTATTCACAATATTATATTAAACAGAGTCACACACTTTTACTCTGAAATGTCACATTTTACAGGTCAAATGGTTTTTCAACGCATTTTCGTTTTTTTGGCATCAGAAGGAACTACAAACCACAATGCTGATAACTTTCCCTGGAACCTCGTTCTCATTTTCCAGGTATCTCATGGACGGAACCGAGTCCAGTTCGGAGAGTGAGGCAGAACCGGACGAGAGCGACGAGGAACCAGAGATTGTGGTACTTGCTTTTTTTCTCTAATCGTTTCTCAAGAATAGCGTCCTGAGCTTGTGTCCGCTTAATTAACCTGCTGTTGCCATGGAGACAGCGTAACCTTGGTGGAGCCTGCTGTTGCCATGGAGACAGCGTAACCTTGGTGGAGCCTGCTGTTGCCATGGAGACAGCCTCCCCAGGTTTGACTTCCTGACACGCATCATGACTTGCGTAACGAATTGCGTAACCATCGTTTTTCTGCATCCTTCCCTAGAAAACTCCAGAAAAGAAGCAGGTGACCCCAAAAAAACAGCCGATCAAGACGGAGGAAGATGAGTATGGAGGATCAACAGATGAAGAAGGCCCAGGTAAAGACTGACAAATAGAGGAGAATAGAATAATGAAAATGTTTCCACAGTTTTCACTGCGTAAATGTTTTAAAAATGCAATAGCAGCTGTCTGGGTATCTCAGCGAGTATTGATGCTGACTATCACCACTGGAGTTGCGAGTTTGAATCCAGGGCGTGCTGAGTGACTCCAGTCAGGTCTCCTTAGCAACCAAATTGTCCCGGTTGCTAGGGAGGGTAGAGTCACATGGGGTAACCTCCTCCTGGTGGTGATTAGTGGTTCTCTCAATGGGGTGTGTGGTGAGTTGTGTGTGGATCGTGGAGAGTAGCATGAGTCTCCACATGCTGTGAGTCTCCGCGGTGTCATGCACAATGAGTCACATGATAAGATGCATGGATTGACGGTCAACTGAGACTTGTCCTCCGCCACCCGAATTGAGGCAAGTAACCGCGCCAACGGTCCAAGGGAACACATATGTAAATAAAATGTATTCCTTGACATTGAATGAAAGTGTCTGCCAAAAAGTGGCTAGTTGCTCGGCAACCATAAACCACCTACAGTTAGGCTATTGAGCTATATTACTTGGTGGAAATGTTTTATTCCAATTAATTATAAGTTTATAAGTTGATTTATTGAATATCAAGAGTGTTATACCATACTATGCTACACTGTAAGGTGCGTGAGAAGTGCCCAACACATCTATGACAAGTGCTACAGGAAGTGTGGGGCGAAAGGTCAAGGGCTACAGGAAGTGTGGGGTGAAAGGTCAAGCGCTACAGGAAGTGTGGGGTGAAAGGTCAAGTGCAACAGGAAGTGTGGGGTGAAAGGTCGAGTGCTACAGGAAGTGTGGGGCGAAAGGTCAAGCGCTACAGGAAGTGTGGGGTGAAAGGTCAAGCGCAACAGGAAGTGTGGGGTGAAAGGTCGAGTGCTACAGGAAGTGTGGGGCGAAAGGTCAAGCGCTACAGGAAGTGTGGGGTGAAAGGTCAAGCGCAACAGGAAGTGTGGGGTGAAAGGTCGAGTGCTACAGGAAGTGTGGGGCGAAAGGTCGAGTGCTACAGGAAGTGTGGGGCGAAAGGTCGAGTGCTACAGGAAGTGTGGGGCGAAAGGTCAAGCGCTACAGGAAGTGTGGGGTGAAAGGTCAAGCGCAACAGGAAGTGTGGGGCGAAAGGTCAAGTGCAGCAGGAAGTGTGGGGCGAAAGGTCAAGTGCAGCAGGAATTGTGGGGCGAAAGGTCAAGCGCAACAGGAAGTGTGGGGCGAAAGGTCAAGTGCTACAGGAAGTGTGGGGTGAAAGGTCAAGTGCTACAGGAAGTGTGGGGCGAAAGGTCAAGTGCAGCAGGAAGTGTGGGGCGAAAGGTCAAGTGCAGCAGGAATTGTGGGGCGAAAGGTCAAGCGCAACAGGAAGTGTGGGGCGAAAGGTCAAGCGCAACAGGAAGTGTGGGGCGAAAGGTCAAGCGCTACAGGAAGTGTGGGGTGAAAGGTCAAGTGCAGCAGGAAGTGTGGGGTGAAAGGTCAAGCGCTACAGGAAGTGTGAGGTGAAAGGTCAAGCGCTACAGGAAGTGTGGGTTGAAAGGTCAAGCGCTACAGGAAGTGTGGGGTGAAAGGTCAAGCGCTACAGGAAGTGTGGGGTGAAAGGTCAAGCGCTACAGGAAGTGTGAGGTGAAAGGTCAAGTGCTACAGGAAGTGTGGGGTGAAAGGTCAAGCGCTACAGGAAGTGTGGGGTGAAAGGTCAAGTGCTACAGGAAGTGTGAGGTGAAAGGTCAAGCGCTACAGGAAGTGTGGGGTGAAAGGTCACCGGAGCATCTGGACAAACTGACCGCTAGAATAACGCGGATCTGCAAAGCTGTCGTTGCTGCACACGGAGGATTTTATGATGAAAACTCTTTAAAAGTAATTTTAGAAGATTTATATGAAATTGTAAAAGTAATTTATCACATTATTAATGTCCTGAATTTACTCTGTGATCTGTAGAACTCAACTTTAGTGAATAAAAGTACCAATTTCTGTCCATAAGAGCAAAATCTGTACATTATTGCAAACTTTTGGCCACCAGTGTGTGTGTGTGTGTATATATATTGATTTATTATTTACAGCATTTTCTACAGTATAGAATATTTTTGTGTTGAATTTCCTGCTAAAATAACAACATTGTGATGTATATCTATCGTTATATAAAATGACCATAATGTAGATGTTTTTATACTTGTGTTTTTTAGCGGCAGATGACGAGTCTGGTATGGACACTGAAGATGAGCTAAACAGGTAACGAGCATTCAGACGCTGTCAGCACATTCCCAACACATCGACATTCCCAAACCATTACACGAATACCATTTAACGGCCTAATGTTTCAGGGTGCAGATGGAGAGCAGGAAGAAAAAACCAACAAGGGAAAGCGCCGGCGAAGTGAAAGATGAGGATCCGTACGGCGGCTCTACTGATGAGAACACGGACGCCGAGGAAGAGGAGGATAAACCCATCCCTGAACTGCCAGGTCTGACTCACCACCCTGTTTCACCTGCACGTGCAGGTCTCGCGTTTCTACCGAGTGTTCACCGAGTCTTTTGTATTTCAGACTTTTTAACAGGAAAGTGCTTCTACCTTTACGGCAAGTTCCCTGACCACCAGAAAAGGCAACTTCAGCGCTACATCGTCGCCTTCAATGGGTAAAAGAGTCACACATATTCAGAAGCGGGCACTGCATTCACCTATTTATATGCATGTTTTGGGGTTTCACATAAAAACTGCTGAATGAAAACTCCAAAATGTGCATAAAAAGCTCGCTTGAGGTGGATGCATATTACAATCGATAAGAATAAACTCTATAAAACACTCTTGTTTGATAAATTACTTTTTTGATGCGCATCTTTAAAAAGACGATATGCGCCTATTAAAGGGACAGTACACACAGAAATTAAAATTCTGTCATCATTTACTCACTCTCATGATATCCCAGATGTGTATGACTTACTTCTGTACACAAATGATAATTTTTAGGAGAATATCTCACCTCTTTTGCTCATACAATGCAAGTGAATGGTGACCACACCTTTTGAAGCTCCAAAAAGCACATAAATGCAGCATAAAAGTAATCCATTCGACTCCAGTGGTTTAATCCATGTCTTCAGAAGTGATATGATAGGTGTGGGTGAGAATCAGATCAATATTTAAGTCCTTTTTTACTATAAATTTTCCTGCCTGGCCAGTAGGGGGCGGATACGCACAAAGAATGCGAATTGACAAAAACATAAGAAGAAAAATGTGAAAGTGAAAATGTATATTTATAGTAAACAAAAGACTTAAATATTGATCTGTTTCTCACCCACGTCTATCATATCACTTCTGAAGACAACTGCAAGCATTTTATACAGTTGCTACAATTTCCCCAGAAGTGATGATTTTGTTCTCCTGAACACATGGGGTGGAAAAGAAGCTTTATTCGCCAATTGTTTTTGTGATATTCTCAATTTTTTTTGCATGAATTAAATTGGCACATTGATAGAAACATGGCTAGAGATGTGCAAGAGCGTGACGTTTTGCCACTGAGTGTGTGTCGGATGTGTAATCCGATATGAAATGGCACGAGCGTTGGCAGCGTTTGAGAGGATGTACTGTAGGTACAGCATGACCAATCAAATGCTCTGATATGTTTGATTATCCCTCTCAGAGCTGTTGAAGACTACATGAGTGAGAAGGTCCAGTTTGTCGTCACCAGTCAGGGATGGGACGAAACATTTGAGGATGTGAGTGGCTTTCTTTCAAAACTACTTTTGCATTCATCCACACAGAGCAGTGTCTAAACATCCCTATCCCTAACATCCCTATCCCTAATATCCCTATCCCTAACATCCCTATCCTTAACATCCCCATCCCTATCCCTAACATCCCTATCCCTAATATCCCTATCCCTAACATCCCTATCCTTAACATCCCTATCCCTATCATCCCTATCCCTAACATCCCTATCCCTAACATCCCTATCCTTAACATCCCCATCCCTATCCCTAACATCCCTATCCCTAACATCCCTATCCCTAACATCCCTATCCTTAACATCCCCATCCCTATCCCTATCATCCCTATCCCTAACATCCCTATCCCTAACATCCCTATCCCTAACATCCCTATCCTTAACATCCCCATCCCTATCCCTATCATCCCTATCCCTAACATCCCTATCCCTAACATCCCTATCCCTAACATCCCTATCCTTAACATCCCCATCCCTATCCCTATCATCCCTATCCCTAACATCCCTATCCCTCGCATCTCTATTGCTAACATCCCTATACCTCACATCTCTATTCCTAACATCCCTTGTATCCCTATTCCTAACATCCCTATCCCTTGCATCCCTATCCCTAAAATCCCTATCCCTTGCATCCCTATCCCTAACATCCCTAGCATCCCTATCCCTTGCATCCATATCCCTGTAGCACTTGACCTTTCGCCCCACACTTCCTGTAGCACTTGACCTTTCACCCCGCACTTCCTGTTGCACTTGACCTAGCATCTCTATCCCTAACATCCCTATCCCTTGCATCCTTATTCCTAACATCCCTATCCCTAACATCCCTAGCACCCCTATCCCTAACATCCCTAGCATCCCTATCCCTAACATCCTTAGCATCCCTATCCCTAACATCCCTAGTATCCCTATCCCTAACATCCCTATCCCTTGCATCCCTATTCCTAACATCCCTTGCATCCCTATCCCTAACATCCCTATCCCTTGCATCCTTATTCCTAACATCCCTATCCCTAACATCCCTAGCACCCCTATCCCTAACATCCCTAGCATCCCTATCCCTAACATCCTTAGCATCCCTATCCCTAACATCCCTAGTATCCCTATCCCTAACATCCCTATCCCTTGCATCCCTATTCCTAACATCCCTTGCATCCCTATCCCTAACATCCCTATCATCCATATCCCGAGCATCCCTATCCCTAACATCCCTATCCCTTGCATCCCTATTCCTAACATCCCTATCCATTGCATCCCTATTCCTAACATCCCTTGCATCCCTATCCCTTCCATCCCTATTATCCATATCCCGAGCATCCCAATCCCTAACATCCCTATCCCTAGCATCCCTATCCCTTGCAACCCTATCATCCATATCCCGAGCATCCCTATCCCTAGCATCCCTATCCCTAACATCCCTATCCCTTCCATCCCTATCCCTTGCATCCCTATCATCCATATCCCTTGCATCCCTATCCCTATCATCCCTGTCCCTAACATCCCTATCATCCCTAACATCCCTATCATCCCTAACATCCCTATCATCCCTATCATCCCTAACATCCCTATCATCCCTATCATCCCTATCCTTATCATCCCTAACATCCCTATCATCCCTATCCTTATCATCCCTATCCTTATCATCCCTAACATCCCTATCATCCCTATCCCTATCATCCTTATCCCTTTTGTCATTCATTGCTTTTAAAGAATGAGAATTTGAAAGAAATAACAATTCCAGATCTGATTCCTTCAACCTGAAAGTCTCTTCAAGCCATTCATGTGATCTTTCTAGCTTGTTAAATGTCAAGGTTCGTTCTTTTCATCTTTTTTCACTCTCTGTTCTGTCTTTTTTACAGGCTTTGATGGAAAATGGAAATCTGAGCTTTGTAAAGCCTTCCTGGATATTTGCCATCAATGACCGGCAGAAGATGTTGCCGTACCAGCCCTACACTGTTGTTCCTTGAGAGAGCTTTTGTAGTCAGATGATTTCTTGCTTGTTTAAAGCACACCGATTGATTGTAGCCTTGACATGAGCCGAGCTGTATTACAGGAATAGTTCAGGCAAAAATGAGAATTCTGTCATTATTTACACACCCTCAAGATTGTTCAAAACCTGTATGACTTTCTTCCTCGGAACACAAAAGGAGATATACAATGAAAGCATACAGTGACTGCAGCTGTCAATCTCCAAAAAGCAACGTAAAATCAGTCCTTACGACTCCATGTCTTCTGAAGTGTTACGATAGCTTTTGATGAGGAAAATACCTAAATTTAAGTCGTTATTCACTGAAAATCTTACCATCTGCTATGCTGCTATTTACTGAATTAATCCACTTTCTTTGTTTGTCTTTTATGTTCCTCTGAAGAAAGTCGTGTGTGTAAAAATCTGATTTTGGATCTAGTTTTAGTTATTGAATATGTATCTACACATTCTGTCAATTATTGATTAGCTGATCTATATTCATATCGCTTGCCTATCATCCCTATCCCTATCATCCCTATCATCCCTATCATCCCAATCCCTAACATCCCAATCCCTAACATCCCTATCCTAAACATCCCTAACATCCCTAACATCCCAATCCCGAACATCCCTATCCTTATCATCCCAATCCCTAACATCCCTATCCTAAACATCCCAGTCCCTATCATCCCAATCCCTATCATCCCTATCCCTAACATCCCTATCCCTAACATCCCTATCATCCCTATCATCCCTATCCCTATCATCCCTATCATCCCTATCCTTATCATCCCTATCCCTAACATCCCTATCCCTATTATCCCTATTCCTATCATCCCTATCCCTATCATCCCTATCCCTAACATCCCTATCCCTATCATCCCTATTCCTATCATCCCTATCCTTATCATCCCTATCCCTAACATCCCTATCCCTATCATCCCAATCCCTAACATCCCTATCCTAAACATCCCAGTCCCTATCATCCCAATCCCTATCATCCCTATCCCTAACATCCCTATCCCTATCATCCCAATCCCTATCCCTATAATCCCTATCCCTGTCATCCCTATCCCTATCATCCCTATCCTTATCATCCCTATCCCTATCATCCCAATCCCTAACATCCCTATCCTAAACATCCCAGTCCCTATCATCCCAATCCCTATCATCCCTATCCCTATCATCCCAATCCCTATCCCTAACATCCCTATCATCCCTATCCCTAACATCCCAATCCCTATCATCCCTATCATCCCTATCCCTATCATCCCAATCCTTATCATCCCTATCCCTATCATCCCTATCCTTATCATCCCTATCATCCCTAACATCCCTATCCCTAACATCCCTATCATCCCAATCCCTATCATCCCTATCCCTATCCTCCCTATCATCCCTATCCCTAACATCCCAATCCCTATCATCCCAATCCCTATCCCTTAACCCCCAGCCAGATGTTTCAGCGCTTTTATGTGTGGTCTGTATTATTAATATCTGATGAGTATTCAAGAGTGCATTATTTAAAACAGTCTGAAGAAGCACCTGAAATAAATATTGCTGTAGAATGAGTTACATTTATTGAGATGAGCTGCGTGTGATGGGAAACTCTCATATATAGTTTTTTTATGTAGTCTATTTTCTTGAATGTCCTGAAAGTATTTCATATTTTATTGGACACCTTCATGATGCGTCATTTTCCATTAGAATTCTCGTTATTGTGTTTCAATGTTTATGAATTTGGTTTGTTTTCCTTTTTAATGCAATTATTTGTTTGAAGTTCTGGTTTAAAGCAGTTTCATAATAAAGCTTTGAATATACTTACAGAAGCGGTTTATGAAGTTAAATCGAGGTTTAGATTGTTACACTTGCAGTTTTACTGAAGACTTGCTCAAAACTTTGGAATGATCTAATACAGCGTTCCTACAATCATGGAAAACCTGGAAATATGATTGAATTTTTTAGAATTGTGCTTTCTAGGCCTGGAAAACTTATAGAAAACAAAGTCATGTTTAAAAAAAACGAAATTTCTGCCTATTTTTAAGATTTATGCATTTAAATGTAATAGAATTCCATATAATTGAATTGCTAAAGCGTGCAGATGCTGTGGAGGGTGCGGTAAGGGACCATCTGAAAAGTCCACGCGTTGTGCTAAAGCGTGCCGATGCTGTGGAGGGGCCGTCTGAAAAGTCCACATGTTGTGCTAAAGCGTGCGGTAAGGGACGGTCTGAAAAGTCCACGCGTTGTGCTAAAGCGTGCGGTAAAGGACGGTCTGAAAAGTCCACGCGTTGTGCTAAAGCGTGCGGTAAGGGACGGTCTGAAAAGTCCACATGTTGTGCTAAAGCGTGCGGGTGCGGTAAGGGGCCGTCTGAAAAGTCCACACGTTGTGCGGATGCTGTGGAGGGTGCGGTAAGGGACCGTCTGAAAAGTCCACGCGTTGTGCTAAAGCGTGCCGATGCTGTGGAGGGTGCGGTAAGGGGCCATCTGAAAAGTCCACACGTTGTGCTAAAGCGTGTGGAGGGTGCGGTAAGGGACCATCTGAAAAGTCCACGCGTTGTGCTAAAGCGTGCCGATGCTGTGGAGGGGCCGTCTGAAAAGTCCACATGTTGTGCTAAAGCGTGCGGTAAGGGACGGTCTGAAAAGTCCACGCGTTGTGCTAAAGCGTGCGGTAAGGGGCCGTCTGAAAAGTCCACGCGTTGTGCTAAAGCGTGCCGATGCTGTGGAGGGTGCGGTAAGGGGCCGTCTTAAAAGTCCACACGTTGTGCGGATGCTGTGGAGGGTGCGGTAAGGGACCATCTGAAAAGTCCACGAGTTGTGCTAAAGCGTGCGGATGCTGTGGAGGGTGCGGTAAGGGGCCGTTTGAAAAGTCCACATGTTGTGCTAAAGCGTGCGGTAAGGGACGGTCTGAAAATTCCACATGTTGTGCTAAAGCGTGCCGATGCTGTGGAGGGTGCGGTAAGGGACCGTCTGAAAAGTCCACATGTTGTGCTAAAGCATGCCGATGCTGTGGAAGGTGCGGTAAGGGACCATCTGAAAAGTCCACGCGTTGTGCTAAAGCATGCCGATGCTGTGGAAGGTGCGGTAAGGGACCGTCTGAAAAGTCCACGCGTTGTGCTAAAGCGTGCCGATGCTGTGGAAGGTGCGGTAAGGGACCGTCTGAAAAGTCCACGCGTTGTGCTAAAGCGTGCCGATGCTGTGGAAGGTGCGGTAAGGGACCATCTGAAAAGTCCACGCGTTGTGCTAAAGCGTGCCGGTGCTGTGGAGCGTGCGGTAAGGGACAGTGTGAAAAGTCCACGCGTTGTGCTAAAGCGTGCCGGTGCTGTGGAGCGTGCGGTAAGGGACCGTCTGAAAAGTCCACGCGTTGTGCTAAAGCATGCCGGTGCTGTGGAGCGTGCGGTAAGGGACAGTGTGAAAAGTCCACACGTTTTTGTATGTCTCACATTTTGTATGTAAAAATGATTAGATGTACTTTAACAAAAGTGTGAGCTTCACATTTCTGCTTTTAAACCCTTCATAATGCCCTGCATAGTCGTCAATAAGGCTGAGCACAGATCTTTCATTCTGAATCCAAAATCCATTCATATTTCATTTTTATTTTATTTCAGGAAGAAATTGAAGAGGGAGTTTCTATTGTTCCCACACAGGAAAATGGATTTTGTAAAACAGTGTCATTAAGTGTTTTTTCAATAATAGATTGCATGAAACATGTAACATGATCTGCACTAAAAGTGTACATGCAGACCTGCACATGATTTAATGACTTTAATAGGTCTGACATGAGTCACAGAGGGGCAAAAATAGGCGGTGACTGAGCGGTAAATACCTCAATAAAACAAAAAATAAGAGTCGTGTTAAATGTGTCATTAGTGCATGTCAGTGCCAAATCAGATATGGGGCAAGAAATGCACAACATGCAACGCCTCCTCGTCATGCATCTTCTGCATATTTAAAAAAAAAGTCATGCACACTCCAAAAAATATTTTAGCCTATTTTTAAGATGTATCCATTTCAATTGAATAACACATTTCCATCTAATTGAATTGCCTAATCTTTAACAAAATAAAATGAACAAATCTTACAAAATGCAAGTTTTATTAATTACATTTTCTCCAAGACTATTAAATTCAATTAGATGGAAATTTGTTATTCAAATATGAATTAAATGGATACATCTTAAAATAGGCTAAAAAAATTAAAACATTTAAAAACGTCATACATGTTGTGCATAATTAAAAAAAAAAAAAAAAAAGTCATGCATGTTGTGCACAATTAAAAAATAAAAGTCATGCATGTTGTGCATAATTAAAAAAAAAAAAGTCACGCATGTTGTGCATAATTAAAAAATAAAAGTCATGCATGTTGTGCATAATTAAAAAATAAAAGTCATGCATGTTGTGCATAATTAAAAAAATAAAAAAGACATGCATGTTGTGCATAATTAAAAAATAAAAGTCATGCATGTTGTGCATAATTATTTCTTTTTTTAAAAAGTCATGCATGTTGTGCATAATTAAAAAATAAAAGTCATGCATGTTGTGCATAATTATTTCTTTTTTTTAAAAAGTCATACATGTTGTGCATAATTATTTTTTTTTTAAAAAAAAGTCATGCATGTTGTGCCTAATTAATTTTTTTTTTTTTTTTAAAAAAGTCATGCATGTTGTGCATAATTAAAAAATAAAAGTCATGCATGTTGTGCATAATTATTTTTTTTTTAAAAAGTCTTGCATGTTGTGCATAATTAAAAAATAAAAGTCATGCATGTTGTGCATAATTATTTCTTTTTTTAAAAAGTCATGCATGTTGTGCATAATTAAAAAATAAAAGTCATGCATGTTGTGCATAATTATTTCTTTTTTTTAAAAAGTCATACATGTTGTGCATAATTAATTTTTTAAAAAAAAAAAAGGCATGCATGTTGTGCCTAATTAATTTTTTTTTTTTTTTTAAAAAGTCATGCATGTTGTGCATAATTAAAAAATAAAAGTCATGCATGTTGTGCATAATTAAAAAAATACAAAAAAGTCATGCATGTTGTGCCTTATTAAAAAATAAAAGTCATGCATGTTGTGCATAATTAAAAAAATACAAAAAAGTCATGCATGTTGTGCATAATTAAAAAAATACAAAAAAGTCATGCATGTTGTGCATAATTAAAAAATAAAAGTCATGCATGTTGTGCATAATTAAAAAAATACAAAAAAGTCATGCATGTTGTGCCTAATTAATTTTTTTTTTTTTAAAAAAAGTCATGCATGTTGTGCATAATTAAAAAATAAAAGTCATGCATGTTGTGCATAATTAAAAAATAAAAGTCATGCATGTTGTGCATAATTAAAAAAATACAAAAAAGTCATGCATGTTGTGCCTAATTAATTTTTTTTTTTTTTAAAAAAGTCATGCATGTTGTGCATAATTAAAAAATAAAAGTCATGCATGTTGTGCATAATTAAAAAATAAAAGTCATGCATGTTGTGCATAATTAAAAAATACAAAAAAGTCATGCATGTTGTGCATAATTAAAAAAATTAAAAAGTCATGCATGTTGTGCATAATTAAAAAAATACAAAAAAAGTCATGCATGTTGTGCATAATTAAAAAAAAAAAAAGTCACGCATGTTGTGCATAATTAAAAAAAAAAGTCACGCATGTTGTGCATAATTAAAAAATAAAAGTCATGCATGTTGTGCATAATTAAAAAATAAAAGTCATGCATGTTGTGCATAATTAAAAAAATAAAAAAGTCATGCATGTTGTGCATAATTAAAAAATAAAAGTCATGCATGTTGTGCATAATTATTTTTTTTTTAAAAAGTCTTGCATGTTGTGCATAATTAAAAAATAAAAGTCATGCATGTTGTGCATAATTATTTCTTTTTTTTAAAAAAAGTCATGCATGTTGTGCCTAATTAATTTTTTTTTTTTTAAAAAAGTCATGCATGTTGTGCATAATTAAAAAATAAAAGTCATGTATGTTGTGCATAATTAAAAAATAAAAGTCATGCATGTTGTGCATAATTAAAAAAATACAAAAAAGTCATGCATGTTGTGCCTAATTAATTTTTTTTTTTTTAAAAAAGTCATGCATGTTGTGCATAATTAAAAAATAAAAGTCATGCATGTTGTGCATAATTAAAAAAATAAAAAAAGTCATGCATGTTGTGCATAATTAATTTTTTTTGTAAAAAGTTATGCATGTTGTGCATAATTACATTTTTTTTGTAAAAAGTTATGCATGTTGTGCATAATTAATTTTTTTTTAAGTCATGCATGTTGTGCATAATTAATTTATTATTTTTTTAAAGTCATGCATGTTGTGCATAATTACATTTTTTTAAAGTCATGCATGTTGTGCATAATTAAAAAAGAAAAAAAGTCATGCATGTTGTGCATAATTACATTTTTTTTTTTTTTTAAATTCATGCATGTTGTGCATAATTAAAAAAATTTAAAAATGTATGCATGTTCTGGTCAAGCTCAGTTATCAATTATAACTGGATTATTTACATAATGACAAGAAATTGAACATGATGGAAATAAAGTGTTTAAGTTAGCCATTGAAAGAGACAAACCAACCAATATCACAAAAACAAAATCACAGAATGAATCAAATCCGTTGCTAATATTTACTGAACGTTTGTGCAAGATGTTAAAACAACGGCGAAGGCCTAGCTCATGAATAGTAATTAGATTACGCTGCGGTACGCCTCATATAATATTCATGAACCAAGCCTTCCTCGTAGTAGGATTCGTGAGTTCGCCACCCTACAGCCAGATGGCAGCATTGTGTGCACTGACAGAACCCGTCGTTTGTAATCGAAGAACTCTTGCGACATTCATAAACACAACAGCAACGCCTCAGGGGGAAACTTACTGTCCATCATTACCATGTAAAGACTATGTTTGCATGATTACGTCACATGCGTCCGCACTATATTCTCCAGTGATTGCGGGAGGAGTCGAGTGATAGACAGCTACGTGTTTAGAGTCGTCGAAAGTTCATAATCACACCGCAATCTGATCAGACTCGTGTCACCACACCGGTTTAAGACGGAGAACTGGTCGTTCAACAGAGAGGTGAAATGAGTGCAGCTGTGTTACTGAACAGACTGAAAGCAGCTATTAGCGTCGCGCGCCGGTCGTGCATCCGCAGAATCTCCCGCATTGATCCGACGTTTATCGATCACGGAAGTCCCGTATTCACTCCTCACCGATTGTACAACCGACTGATGGGGGCTCAAGGTGTGCTGTTCAGACAGGTGAGAGAAGAACTAATGCAAATACTCTGAACATGAATTTGAGCGTTTATGCTCGTGTTGGGGTTGCGACATGAGGGGGAAATATACATGTTCTTGTGTTTTTATTTCAGTAATGATTGTTCAGCTACTAATACTGTCATATTATAACACTTAAAAATAAAATGAAATATACGTATGTGTTTATATATATATATATATATATGTGTGTGTGTGTGTGTGTGTGTATATATATATATATATATATATATATGTGTGTGTGTATGTGTGTGTGTGTGTGTGTGTGTGTGTGTGTGTGTATATATATATATATATATGTGTGTGTGTGTGTGTGTGTATATATATATATATATATATATATATGTGTGTGTGTGTGTATATATAATAATAATAATAATACATTTTATTTGTAATGCGCCTTTCTCAGACTCAAGGCGCTACAGCATGTACAAAACAAAATAATCAAACATGTAAATAAAAATATATGTAGAAGAAGAATAAATACATAAAAATACAATTATAAATTAAAAACTTGACTAAAAAGATGTGTCTTAAGAAGTTTCTTAAAACAATCCACAGAAGCAGCATCCCTAATACATGAGGGTAGTGTGTTCCATAGCTTAGGCGCGTTATAGGAAAAGGACCTTCCCCCCATGGTTTTTAGTTTACAACGAGGCTGACACAAAGAGAAAGAGCCTGCAGAGCGGAGAGAGCGAGCGGGAATGGATGGAGTAACCAAATCACAGATGTAATTTGGAGCCAACCCATGTACTGCTTTATAGGTTAAAATCAGAATTTTAAAATCAATACGTGACTGAACTGGAAGCCAATGCAGTTGCTGGAGCACGGGTGTAATGTGTTGGCGTGAGGATGTATGAGTCAAAACACGTGCGGCAGAGTTCTGTATATATTGCAATGTCCTAATAGAATTTGCTGGTAAACCCGCAAAAAGAGAGTTACAATAGTCAAGCCTTGATGTAATGAAGGCATGGATAAGCCTCTCTGCATCAGGCCTAGAGAGAAATGGTCTAATGCGTGCAATGATCCTCAGATGGAAAAAAGCAACCTTTGTTATGTTTTTAAAATGTGAATTAAAAGTTAGCTGGGCATCAAAAATCACGCCAAGGTTACGCACCTGGCCAGAAGGGGACAATTGTGTATTGTCTACTGAAATTTTAAAATCCTTACATTTACTGACATTAATTGGAGTGCCAATTAATAAGACTTCAGTTTTGGAGCAGTTTAGTTTTAGAAAGTTGAGTTTCATCCACGCTTTAATTTCCAACAAACAGTCAGAAAGTTTTGACGAGGAAGAATTAAGATCAGGCTGAGAGCTGATATAAATCTGGGTGTCATCCGCGTAACAGTGAAAGCTCAGGCCATACTTCCTAATGATCTGCCCAAGAGGCAGCATATAAATACTAAATAAAACTGGACCCAAAACTGACCCCTGAGGGACACCCTGACACAAAGGCACAGTCAGAGATCTGTTAGAACCCAGGTAGACAAATTGGGAACGATCTGAGAGGTAAGATTTAAACCAATTTAACACAGTTCCAGACAGACCGGTCCACATATGCAATCTATCCA
>JAVLUX010000102.1:45000-75000 GCA_032164185.1 Moxostoma hubbsi
ACTGAGTGAGTGACTGAGTGTGTGAGTGAGTGAGTGACTGAGTGACTGAGTGAGTGAGTGAGTGAGTGACTGAGTAAGTGACTGAGTGAGTGACTGAGTGAGTGACTGAGTGTGTGAGTGAGTGTGTGAGTGACTGAGTGAGTAAGTGAGTGAGTGACTGAGTAAGTGACTGAGTGAGTGAGTGACTGAGTGACTGAGTGACTGAGTGTGTGAGTGAGTGACTGAGTGAGTGAGTGAGTGAGTGAGTGAGTGAGTGACTGAGTAAGTGACTGAGTGAGTGACTGAGTGAGTGACTGAGTGTGTGAGTGAGTGAGTGACTGAGTGAGTGAGTGACTGACTGAGTGAGTGAGTGACTGAGTGAGTGACTGAGTGTGTGAGTGACTGAGTGTGTGAGTGACTGAGTGAGTGAGTGACTGACTGAGTGAGTAAGTGACTGAGTGAGTGAGTGACTGACTGAGTAAGTGACTGAGTGAGTGACTGAGTGAGTGACTGAGTGAGTGAGTGAGTGACTGAGTGAGTGAGTGACTGACTGAGTGAGTAAGTGAGTGACTGAGTGTGTGAGTGAGTGAGTGACTGAGTGAGTGAGTGACTGACTGAGTGAGTGAGTGACTGAGTGAGTGAGTGAGTGTGTGAGTGAGTGAGTGAGTGTGTGAGTGAGTGAGTGACTGAGTGTGTGAGTGAGTGACTGACTGAGTGAGTGTGTGACTGAGTGTGTGAGTGAGTGACTGAGTGAGTAAGTGACTGAGTGAGTGAGTGAGTGAGAGACTGAGTGAGTGTGTGAGTGAGTGTGTGAGTGAGTGAGTGAGTGACTGAGTGAGTGACTGAGTGAGTGAGAGACTGAGTGAGTGAGAGACTGAGTGAGTGACTGAGTGAGTGTGTGAGTGAGTGTGTGAGTGAGTGAGTGACTGAGTGTGTGAGTGAGTGTGTGAGTGACTGAGTGAGTGACTGAGTGAGTGAGTGACTGAGTGTGTGAGTGTGTGAGTGACTGAGTGCGTGAGTGAGTGTGTGAGTGACTGAGTGAGTGTGTGAGTGACTGAGTGTGTGAGTGAGTGACTGAGTGTGTGAGTGAGTGTGTGTGACTGAGTGAGTGACTGAGTGAGTGTGTGAGTGAGTGAGTGACTGAGTGAGTGACTGAGTGAGTAAGTGACTGAGTAAGTGACTGAGTGAGTGAGTGACTGAGTGAGTGCGTGTGTGAGTGAGTGAGTGAGTGACTGAGTGAGTGACTGAGTGAGTGAGTGACTGACTGAGTGAGTGACTGAGTGAGTGAGTGAGTGAGTGTGTGAGTGAGTGAGTGAGTGACTGAGTGAGTGTGACTGAGTAAGTGACTTGAGTGAGTGACTGAGTGACTGACTGAGTGAGTGAGTGAGTGAGTGACTGAGTGAGTGACTGACTGAGTGAGTGACTGACTGAGTGACTGACTGAGTGAGTGACTGAGTGACTGACTGAGTGAGTGACTGAGTGACTGACTGACTGAGTGAGTGACTGACTGAGTGAGTGACTGAGTGACTGACTGACTGACTGAGTGAGTGAGTGAGTGACTGAGTGAGTGAGTGACTGACTGAGTGAGTGACTGAGTGAGTGAGTGACTGAGTGAGTGAGTGAGTGACTGACTGACTGAGTGAGTGACTGACTGAGTGAGTGACTGAGTGAGTGAGTGACTGAGTGACTGACTGAGTGACTGACTAAGTGACTGAGTGAGTGACTGAGTGAGTGAGTGACTGAGTGAGTGACTGACTGACTGAGTGAGTGACTGAGTGAGTGACTGACTGAGTGACTGACTGAGTGACTGAGTGAGTGACTGAGTGACTGAGTGAGTGACTGACTGACTGAGTGAGTGACTGAGTGAGTGAGTGAGTGACTGAGTGAGTGACTGACTGAGTGACTGACTGAGTGACTGACTGAGTGAGTGACTGAGTGAGTGACTGAGTGAGTGAGTGAGTGACTGAGTGAGTGACTGACTGACTGAGTGAGTGACTGAGTGAGTGAGTGAGTGACTGAGTGAGTGACTGAGTGAGTGAGTGACTGACTGAGTGACTGACTGAGTGACTGACTGAGTGAGTGACTGAGTGAGTGAGTGACTAAGTGAGTGAGTGACTGAGTGACTGAGTGAGTGACTGACTGAGTGAGTGACTGAGTGAGTGACTGAGTGAGTGAGTGAGTGACTGAGTGAGTGAGTGACTGACTGAGTGAGTGACTGAGTGAGTGAGTGACTGAGTGAGTGACTGACTAAGTGACTGAGTGAGTGACTGAGTGAGTGACTGACTGAGTGACTGACTGACTGAGTGAGTGAGTGACTGAGTGAGTGACTGACTGAGTGAGTGAGTGAGTGACTGAGTGAGTGACTGACTAAGTGACTGAGTGAGTGACTGAGTGAGTGACTGAGTGACTGAGTGAGTGACTGAGTGAGTGACTGACTGACTGAGTGAGTGACTGAGTGAGTGAGTGACTGAGTGACTGACTGACTGACTGAGTGACTGACTGACTGACTGAGTGACTGAGTGACTGACTGAGTGACTGACTGAGTGACTGACTGACTGACTGACTGACTGACTGACTGACTGAGTGACTGAGTGAGTGAGTGAGTGACTGAGTGACTGACTGAGTGACTGACTGACTGACTGAGTGAGTGACTGACTGAGTGACTGACTGACTGAGTGAGTGAGTGACTGAGTGAGTGACTGACTGAGTGAGTGACTGAGTGAGTGACTGACTAAGTGACTGAGTGAGTGACTGAGTGACTGAGTGAGTGACTGTGTGAGTGACTGACTGAGTGACTGACTGACTGAGTGAGTGACTGAGTGAGTGAGTGACTGAGTGACTGACTGAGTGACTGACTGACTGACTGAGTGAGTGACTGACTGAGTGAGTGACTGAGTGAGTGAGTGAGTGACTGAGTGAGTGAGTGAGTGAGTGAGTGAGTGAGTAAGTGATAATCATAGACACAATGTCTTCTGTAGCATATAACCACTAATGCTCACTTTACAGGTTCATCTGCATTCGACAAATGATGTTGTTTTGCTGCAACCAGGCAGACACTATTTGTGTCCCTGACACTGTAGTGCACTGCAGGAGAGAGAGTGCACAGAAGAGTTGCCAGCAGTCCATTCAGTGTAAGTATATACTGCATCTGCTCCATCTGCTCACTGTTTGTCTGTGTATATTTTATATACTCTCACTCGGTCTGTTTCTGTGTGGTGGCACTTTGGTTCAGCACTGTGTGTAATATCTGCACACAACACAACTGTAGGTCACCCCACATGCTTTAGAAGGAATGCTGAGAGCGTCAGAAATGTTTGGCCCCACCAGTCACACTCCTGTCGTCTGACCATCAGGCTTTGTGACAGTAACACTGTCCTTGTTGTCCATTGGTGGAAGGTGCCCCTGCTGTGCCTGACAGGTTGACCAAGCCCTAACCCCAAACCTTAAAGGGACAGTTCACTCAAAAATGATTTACTCACCCTCATGCCATCCCAGATGTGTATGACTTTCTTTCTTCTGAAGAACACAAATGAAGATCCAGCGGTTTAATCCATGTCTTCTGAAGTCATATGATAGATGTGTGTGAGAAACAGATCAACATTTCAGCTGTTTTTCACTATAAAATCTAGGTGAGGATATGCACAAATAATGTGAATCACCAAAAACAAAAGAAGAACTCTTAGTTGAGAAGAGCACGTTGTATGCTGCTTCTATGTGCTTTTTGGAGCTTTACAATTTTAGTCACCATTCACTTGCATTGTATGGACCTACAGAGCTGAAATATTCTTCTAAAAATCTTCATTTGTGTTCTGCAGAAGAAAGAAAGTCACATCTGGGAGGGCATGAGGGTGAGTAAATGATGAGGGAATATCCATTTTTGGGTGTACTGTCCCTTTAAGGTTTGGGGTTAGGGCTTTGTCAATCTGTCAGGCACAAACTGGGGCACCTTGCATATATCAGTGTCTTTGTCAGAAGTCCTTGACTCGATTTATTTTTTTAAATACATGTGCATGATATTCCAAAGAACAAGGACATTTGTTCATTAAAAACTAATAACTCTGTCTGCCTCTGAAACAACTTACTTTTTTCGTCTGACGTCACCAAGCCATCTTATTTTTATTTATTTTTTAACCCCGACCACCTGTCACTTTAAGTGACGTCAAATGAAATTAAGTCATCCAATCAATGGAGCTGTTCAGGTTGTACTCCAAAAGCCTGGGAGAGGAGTAGCATTTGCCAGACATGGGTTTTTATTATGGCAGTTTTATATATATATGAGTAAAATAAGATATGTGTTTAAAATGAATTTACGATAATTTCACATTTTGTTCTAGGACATAAAGTACACCCATTCGTACCTCGAATGTTAATCTGGAAGCTACTGTGTTTTTAGAAATCGCATGCTGCTAGCACGGTGCTAATTAAGGACTACAACTACCATCAGCGTATGAGCTACGTGCTCGACAAAATGGACGATTGTTGTAGTCCTTATTTAGCGACGGGTTAGCAACACGCATTTTTAAGAGACAACGGCTTCAGTATCCACGATTGAGGTATGACTGTGTGTCAAAACAACAAGAAAAGTGTCTTAAAAGTAATTTTCACCAAATATTTTATTTTAAGCATAATTCGAAAATCCCTATTTTAAAAACCCAAAGTAAACCGCTGGATTAAAGCGGCACCCTTCATTTAAAAAATGGACAAAAATTAAAAATATTTTAAATATATAATAATCATAATAATTAGTATAGTAATAATTTAAAGTAGCAATTAAAAATCGGTAAGAGTTAATAGTGTGAAAACATAGCATTTAAATTTACCTCTAAAATATTTATTACATGCCTAAATATACTTTATGTACTTATTTATTTATTAGGTGTTTTATCTGTATTTAGTTATACTGTTTATGTGTTGTCATATAGGCCACAAACTATTTTACTTTCGACTCGTGCCATCGCTCGCGCTTCACCTGTTGACTGACAGACTTTCAACGGCTGACATCATGGGCTGTGTCTCAAACCCTAGTGAGCTGCCTGTGTAGACAGTGTTCTTGACCCTCATGTGCGCGTGCTGACACGTGCTCTACGCGCTCTGAATGCGGTCTAGATAGGCGGGGCACTAGAGGTTGAAACACAGCCAAACTCGTAACGAAAGCGCTCCGAGTGAACGTTGGTATCGCTTCACATCACCGGGATTCCCGCTTTACGTTCACAGTACGGACTTTATATATCGCTTTTGTCTCTTTATATCAACTTTACTTCAAATTCCGCGATTGTTGAAGGATTTGGGGCGGTCGTTTGTGACCAGGTATGATCGGTACGTATATGTCCTCTGTTTATTTATCAATAAATAAGACTGATGAGTTAAGAATTGAGTTGACGCGAGAAACTTGACGGTTGGAATTATTTCATTCACAGATTTAAATGTTCAAGTGACGTGATTGACTGACTGACTGACAGGGATCTCCGGTGAGTGACAGGTGTCATAAAGATCGGGCAATCCGCTCTTTTAAATCAAGTCCTTGTTGTTTAATAAGACACTGACAGGGTTGAAGTGATATTAATGATCCAGTGTTCATCTGTTATAGACTTCAACGAGAGTTTTCTGGAGAGGCTGTTTGGGTAAGTACATTTTTATAATTCTTTTTATTTTACTTACAATTTTAAATATGTTATAAAGACTATTTAAATAATGTGCCTTTATGTTGTTATTGTACTAAAGCCCAAATAAATTAAACAAATATTACTCTATTTGAGTAAAGTTAAATGTAAAATTTAGGCTTAAATGACCTAAAGAGAAACATTTTGATATATACCATATAACAAAATGTTTCTCTTTAGGACATTTAAGCCTAAATTTTACATTTAACTTTACTCAAATAGAGTAGAAAATAAGACACTGACATTGTAATACAAAATAGGCAATATATTTTCCAGATAATATATATATATATATATATATATATATATATATATGTATATATGTATATGTTTATTTGATTTATTTTAGTTTATTTACACTATTAAAACAACAGACCGTTGACCAATGTGCTGTACAATAATAAAAGTAAATAATTTAAAACTCCCAAGAGAAAGACAAATAACAAATTATATTATATATGTGTTACTCTGTGTGTGTATGTATGTATGTATGTATGTGTATATATATATATAATAATAATAATATATTACAATATATAATGATATTATAGTTGCAATTATTCATTTTGATTAATATAATTTGCATTAAAATATATTTTTTTGTGGGGCATATTCTTTATGAAGGCTTCACATCCTGAGGACTGTGTTTCTGAATTTCTTTATTATTTTAATTGAATGAAAAACTGATTTTCAATTGCATTCATGCACACAATGTGCCAAAAATATGTTTAAGGCAATGGGAACAGGCCCGTATGGGATGCTGGTATTGACACTTTTCACGATTAGTTAATTGTTGTGACTGTAATTGTAATCTTGATACAGTTTTCAATGATTTGTGCAGCCCTAATATGTGTATATATATATATATATATATATATATATATATATATATATATATAATTTAGGAACACTTTTTATGTCTCCGAAGCTTTCCATGGACCCCCAAGCACCCCCTCGTGGCCCCAGAAGTCCCCAGACCCCCGTCTAAAAACACCTGGTTTAGTCTTTTAGTGACTGAAATATCGGCCAGGGCTGCATTTCCCAAAAGCATCACAAGCGATCGTAGAGACCTCTGGCGCCAATGGGGTTCTACGATCTACATACGCTCACGGTGCTTTTGGGAAATGCATCCCTGACCGTTTTCATCACACGTGACTCTTGTTTGTCCACTGACCCGAGGTCATGTCAAGGTCATTATCAGTGAACCCTGACCTCAACAAACCGGTCAGTCTCAACATCGATTCGTTTCTGATAAACCGAAGGGCACCTGTGCTGCGAGTGTTGTTCACTCAAGAATGTTAATTGCGGCTGTGATTATACGGAGGCGTGTTGAAAGTTTCAATTGCATTTGTGTAGTTGAAGTTGATTGTTTGGGAAGGGTTTGTAAGGTGTGTCTAACCCTAATAAGTTTAAAAACAATAATCTTATTTAATATTCAGAATGACAGTGACATGGTGCTTTCCCAGTCACCATGGAAATACCATATTTATATATATTTATATTAGAGTTATATTAGTTGCTTTTGAATGGCGCCATTTTGTGGTCCATTCTGCATAACGCGGCAGCTCATTTGAGCGTATCACGGACCGTTTCGCGACCGGGCCGCTCGGTTCTCCCGATGGCCAGTCCGCCCAGGATCGGCCCCAACGTGCGTCGGCCCACCGGGAAAATGCCCGGTATGCCAGATTACCAGTCCAGCCCTGATACCCGCACTATTACGCTACATGCATCGCCATAATATGCATTTGAAACTCTACTGCGCATATATTCAGTATTCAGAAGCTGCACATCACAGTTGAAGGATCTTTGCTATTAAAATGGATACGAGGGATGTTGTGATGTTTACTGTATTTATAAGCTCATTTGACCATGTTTACTTTATATTATTCTATTGTAGCACATTGTGAATGATTATAAGAGTGCGTGCCCAAAGGGCGGAAACCCTATCCTAATTTTAAGGATTTTTATTATTATTCTGCCCTAAAACTGATCGTGCAGACCAAACCGTAAGTCGCAGAGAGCTGAAACGGGAATGAAGCGGGAAGTTAGTCCTCCAGAGTACTACATCGTATCAACGTTTCGGTCTGATCGGCCTCAAGGTGGCGCTGTAGTGGTCATGTTTACATATTGGCCTATAACTCCTAAACCGTTTGTCGCACACTCAAGTCTAACATCGTTGGATTCTTTCGCTCAAGATGAACAAAACGTGTATATATAATTTTTTTGGTGCTAATTTGCATAATCCGAAAAACTCCTCCTAGGCTGTATGTCCGATTCGCACGACAATTGGGGTGTGTTTACTATAAACCCTCCTGAAAAAAGCTAGCACAGGAATTTTGATGGTAAATGGTCTGCATTTATATAGCGCTTTTTTTAACTTTAGAGGTTACCAAAGCGCTTTACACTGTGTCCCAATCACCCATTCACACACCAATGGCGGGATAGCTGCCATGCTAGGTGCTAGTCTGACATTGGGATTAACTTGGGGTTCAGTGTCTTGCCCAAGGGCACTTTGGCGTGCGGAGTCATGTGGGCCGGGAATCGAACCGCCAACCCTGTGATTGGCCGCCGGCCCGCTCTACCACTTGAGCCACAGCCGCCCCATCATGATTCGTTGAAGTGTTGCGAAGCTATAAGCCAACAAATTGGTCATGCGTCATCTATTTTGTACATATTGACCAATATCTACCAAATAAAAAGGCCAAATGTTACGAAACTTGATACATACAGACAACAAGACATTCTGAGGATGCATGCAAAGTCGTGAAAAATGTTGCCTGTAGGAGGCGCTACAACAAACAAACGCTCAAAACAACAAACAAACGCAACCGTATGATCAATGAAGTTGAAAATTGGTATGCATCTTGTAGGGGCCAATGGCTAACATATCCTACAATATCAGTCGGACAAATATAAAACATGGCCGCCAGCAGCCAGTCAAATTTCAGCAGCTAATAACATCAAATCTGAATGGCCGACCGTTACGAAACTTGGCATATTTGTAGACAGTGTTAGAATGAGGCTGTGTACCAAGTTTTATGAAAATAACAAAAACAAGATATATATAGTCTGCATGAGCTGCATATGAATAAAGTGCTCTGCTCATGTATGCAAACGCAGAGTGCACGTGACGTTAATGATGCGGTTGTTCACTTGCTGTTGAAGCATGCAGCTTTGAGTTTAATTTTGATTAATTGTGCTGTGACGAGGAGGAGGGCGTGGCCGGGTCGTGATGGAGCACGGCCGGCGTTGAATCAGCTGATGAGCGGGAGAGCGAGATAAGGGGCAGGTGGAGACGCCGGTTTGAGAGAGAGAGATGCACGCGGCCGTGTTGCATGTGTGTCTGTGTCCTTATGCTTTATGTTGATTTAAGTTCATTTATATCATTAAAGTTCCGCCTCCTCCTTGCCCATCCTTAGTCAGTTACAGTGGTGCCGAAACCCGGGAGGGAGGAGGGGACCCACTGTCGCGGAGTCCTCGCCGCTGCCATCCACCAGGGGAGCAGCCGCGGCCATCCGCCTGGGGACGGAGGGGTCACTGCCGGCTGGCGAGTGCCGGAGGAACCGTGGCCATCTGCCGAGAAGGGGAGGAGCGGTTCCGTGTGCCAGGGGCCGGAGGACTCGCTTCCGTCTGCCGGGGGAGGAATGAGCTGGCGTTCGTCAGAGCGTGGAGGTGTGGTTGAGGACCGGTCGACAGCGTGTCCCGGAACCGGCAAGCATTCTCTCTCTCTCTCTCTCTCTCTCTCTCTCTCTCTCTTTCTCTGTGTCTCCGCTCGCCCTTTCCTTATCCCCACGCCTCCCCTCTTCTCTCCCCCCAGGTACATAGGAAGCAGGGTGGGCCACCGGCTGACAGAACGGCCAGAAGGGCAGGGTCCCCCCTCCCCCCCCCCGGGTGATTGAGTGGGGGGGGGGGGGGGGTTAGTCAGACTGGTGGCACCCTGACCTGAATCGGGCGGGGGAGGAGTGTGACGAGGAGGAGGGTGTGGCCGGGCCGTGATGGGGCGTGGCCGGGCCATGAGAAGCATGGCCGGCGCTGAATCATCAGCTGGAGAAGCCAGTTTGACAGCGCAGCCATTACGTCCTTATGTTTTGTTGTTTTAAGTTAATTTATATCATTAAAGCTCATGTTTATTGTTCAGCCAGTTCCCGCCGCCTCCTTGCCCATCCTTAGACTGTTACATGTGCGTTTATACATTCACTGTAAAATTCCATGACATTCCGCGTAATAGTTAATTCTATTTTTATGACTGGATTCCGCGATTCAATCCGTGTTTTCTGCATTGCGGAAATCAAAGGGCCTTAACCATATAAGTCTATGAATATGGTAATCATTGGATGCCACAGTATAGCCCTATACCAAAGATCCATGGTATTACCATTGCAGTTGTACACAGCCACAGGACATTTTTGTAATGGTTTTGCCTCTGCGTTTATATCTAAACTGGTTTCACAGGGAGCTTTAATAAAGGGCAATGAAATTGAGTCATGACTTATGAATAGTTGGTTTGTGGCAGGATGTGGAGAAGTTGTGGAAGGAATGCACATGTTAGCAGAGGTTAGGAGGTTGGTGAAGGGGTCTGCGGTGGCGAGTTATTGCAGAGTCAAGGAGAAAATAATTAGCAAGTCGTTGCAAACAGAGACTGTGCTGAGACTCGTCAGTCTGGCCAGCAGTGTTAGTGAAGGCCAGGAGGAGCACGTTATATAAGCAGCAGGATGTTTATGTGCTGTCTAATCTCTACAGCCGCTCCTCTGCAATTACTAATGATTTCTGACTCATGAGAGGTTTTTTTATTTAATCGTCCATGACGTTGTACTATTGCACCTTTATCACTTTTCCGTAACTCTTGGTTTTTGTTTCATATCTCTTTAAGTTTTATCTCACTGAACTTTCACATTTGCAAACTTCTTTTATCATCTTGGACCTTCAAAGGCTTCCTTTCCTGAATACTGCTCAGACCGTATCTGAGTTTGATTTGAGATAAAGAGCAGATTAGCTTGTTTGCTTCGCATGTGGACTAGTCTTAGTTTACCAAATCAGTCTTTTTTTATTATCCCTTTTTCTCCTCAATGTGTAACACCCAATTCCCAATGCACTCCAAGTCCTCATGGTGGCGTAGTGACCCGCCTCAATCCGGGTGGCGGAGGACGAATCGCAGTTGCCTCCACATCTGAGACCGTCAATCCGTGCATCTTATCATGTGACTTGTTGAGCGCGTTTCCACGCACAACTCACCACACGCCCCACCGAGAGCGAGAACCACATTATAGCGACCACGAGGAGGTTACCCCATGTGACTCTACCCTCCCTAGCAACCGGACCAATTTGGTTACCCCATGTGACTCTACCCTCCCTAGCAACCGGGCCAATTTGGTTACCCCATGTGACTCTACCCTCCCTAGCAACCGGACCAATTTGGTTACCCCATGTGACTCTACCCTCCCTAGCAACCGGACCAATTTGGTTACCCCATGTGACTCTACCCTCCCTTGCAACCGGACCAATTTGGTTACCCCATGTGACTCTACCCTCCCTAGCAACCGGGCCAATTTGGTTACCCCATGTGACTCTACCCTCCCTAGCAACCAGCCCAATTTGGTTACCCCATGTGACTCTACCCTCCCTAGCAACCGGACCAATTTGGTTACCCCATGTGACTCTACCCTCCCTAGCAACCGGACCAATTTGGTTATCCCATGTGACTCTACCCTCCCTAGCAACCGGACCAATTTGGTTACCCCATGTGACTCTACCCTCCCTAGCAACCGGACCAATTTGGTTACCCCATGTGACTCTACCCTCCCTAGCAACCGGACCAATTTGGTTATCCCATGTGACTCTACCCTCCCTAGCAACCGGACCAATTTGGTTACCCCATGTGACTCTACCCTCCCTAGCAACCGGACCAATTTGGTTATCCCATGTGACTCTACCCTCCCTAGCAACCGGACCAATTTGGTTATCCCATGTGACTCTACCCTCCCTAGCAACCGGACCAATTTGGTTACCCCATGTGACTCTACCCTCCCTAGCAACCGGACCAATTTGGTTATCCCATGTGACTCTACCCTCCCTAGCAACCGGACCAATTTGGTTATCCCATGTGACTCTACCCTCCCTAGCAACCGGACCAATTTGGTTACCCCATGTGACTCTACCCTCCCTAGCAACCGGCCAATTTGGTTATCCCATGTGACTCTACCCTCCCTAGCAACCGGACCAATTTGGTTATCCCATGTGACTCTACCCTCCCTAGCAACCGGACCAATTTGGTTACCCCATGTGACTCTACCCTCCCTAGCAACCGGACCAATTTGGTTATCCCATGTGACTCTACCCTCCCTAGCAACCGGACCAATTTGGTTATCCCATGTGACTCTACCCTCCCTAGCAACCGGACCAATTTGGTTACCCCATGTGACTCTACCCTCCCTAGCAACCGGCCAATTTGGTTATCCCATGTGACTCTACCCTCCCTAGCAACCGGACCAATTTGGTTATCCCATGTGACTCTACCCTCCCTAGCAACCGGACCAATTTGGTTACCCCATGTGACTCTACCCTCCCTAGCAACCGGACCAATTTGGTTATCCCATGTGACTCTACCCTCCCTAGCAACCGGACCAATTTGGTTACCCCATGTGACTCTACCCTCCCTAGCAACCGGACCAATTTGGTTACCCCATGTGACTCTACCCTCCCTAGCAACCGGACCAATTTGGTTGCTAAGGAGACCTGACTGGAGTCGCTGAGGTACACAGACCCCAACAAGGCCTAGTTTTGATCAAGGCTACTTACATTAAACATACATGCTAGATTTAGATATAGAGAGACACTTTTGCCATGAGAACCTTTGCTGTATTCCTTTGTAAACAAGCTATTGTATGTGCTGCTCAGGGAGGTTTGCATTTATTCCAGGAACAGAGTCCAGTCGCTTTCACTGTGTGTGTGGAAATATGAAACCGTCCTGTGACATTTTAGAAGCCACTTCCCCCTCCAGAACTCTCTGTGTGTCAGTCTGTGTTTGGAACTCATCGTATCAAGAGTTTTATATTTATCCACGTTGCTCTGAGTTCTAGTTTCCTAATAAGGTTTGGGTAGGGTGAACGGATGGGCCCGAGAGAGGCTGGGAAACGGCTTGTCCGATGGCGTACAGAGAGCCTGTTCCCACACTCAGTCGGATGTGTGTAGTGGCGTTAAGAGCTAAAGACAGCGACACTGTCTGGAGAGCGCTTGTGAAGCTCACAGAGCTTTAATGGGTACAACATTTAGATTATTTGTACATTTTAAGGTATAGTTAACTCAAAAATGGGTCATTATTTACTCACTCTCGTGTCTTTCCAAACCTGTTTGAGGTTCTTTTTTCCGTGGACCACAAAAGGTGAACTTTTGAAGAACATCTTCTTGCCCTGTCGAATTGCAAAATGACAAGAAAAGCACCATCGAATTATGATTATTGTACTCCATATGACAATATGTGCTATATTACAAATCCATTTAAAGGAATATTCCGGGTTCAACACAAGATACGCCCAATCGGCAGCATTTGTGGCATAATGTTGATTAAAAAAATTAATTTAGACTCGTTATTTATGAAAAGAGCAACGCGCATATATAAATATAGCCACATTATTCGTGCTCACGTGATTGTGATTTTGTTGTCATGACGACGTAACCCTGTAATGTAAACAATATTACACGGAAAACGTTAGTATGCGTTTTTCTTCACACTTAAATTAAATAAATATATAAATATTAATCATTTCTACATATTTAATTTTTATATTTTTTTTTTTTTTTTTTTTTTTTTTTTTTTTTGCAACATTTATGCCACAAATGCTGTCGATTGAGCTTAACTTGTGTTATCTTTAAATAGAGTGATTTTTTTCGTGATTGATAGTTAATTTTTCACCAAAATACCATCCGCTGTAGCTCTCAAATCAAATATGGAGACGGCAATGATGTTGAACATCATTGGTTTGTGCATGTCTCGTGAACAAACGTCACTGGCATCAAACCTGATGTTTTGCATTTGATTTGAGAACTGCAGCGTACGGAAATGTTTTCAGAGCCACAGAAAAGAGCTTTTTCCACCAACTATTATTTGATCTTGTTTGCTGTCCCATGCATCACCATAAACGTCCCATACCTCCACTAACTAGTGTCCATTCCTGTTTAATTAGACATGCCCAGACATAATAATATGGATCCTACGAGGAGCCAGTGCGAGTCAATCCAAAGGTCCCCTTGGATCATGCGAGTGACTGTAGGGCAAAGCCCCGCCTCTTCAGGGGCGGAGTCAGACACTGAAGGGAGCAGCACAGAGAGTGAACGGGTAAGCGCGAGCTTTCATTTGATAATCAGACCAGAAAGCAACTTAACCAGCTCCATCTACTGGTCTTTAAACCTCACCGAACTCTCATCCTCGTCTCCAGCCTCGCATCAAACAAGCAGATGGCGACACGGCGCATTTCCTGACGTCTCCTTCAATGCTTCAGCGACGCATCACAGAGCTCGACCACCAGCGAGAGGAGATAAAGATTGAGGTAAGTAGAGAAAAGCTCTGCTCTTTCCTCCTGTCATCAGTACACTGTGGAGCGAGAGTGACTCTGTGTTTTCTACAGCTGCAGCTGGAGGTGGCACTGCTGCGAGGCGAGCTGCAGATGGAGCAGGAGCGACTGCGCAGACATACAGAGCAGCTGCAGACGTTGCAGGAGAAAGACAGACACAGAAAGTGCCAGCGATTGGCCAGCAGACAGAAGGTGTTTCTATACATAAACGTTCAGAGGGGAATTGCGCGCGCTGATAGCGTTGTTTATTTGCGCATTCAGATATATGACGGTTATTATGGGATATACAGTATGCATTACTTCCGTATTTGGAAAATAGCAAACGTGTGTCAGAGTAATGGCGGCAGCGCACAGTTGCTAAGACTGGGTGGATAGAAGCACTTTTAAGGCGGGGCTTAGCGAAGGGTCAGTTGCATCAGGTAAAGAGTGCAGACGTTTGTGCATATTTCACATTTTATAATAAACCTCATTTGCATGAAACATTCAAGGCATGTTTGCACTAAAATAGCGGTTCCTCAGTCCCACTGAGTGTGCGTGCATGCCCTGAAGGAGAGTGTTAAACTGGCGCGCTGGTCTGTTGGTCTCTCTCAGGAGCGTGTTCGGTTGGAGGAGGAACGTCTGAAGGTGGAGCAGATGAAGAGGAAGTGTGATGAGATGGAGAAACGGATTCCCACTCAATCAGAAGACCAGCGAGAACAACTGATGTTGCATCTACAACAGGTGATGATAAACTTACACCTCATTTAACGAGTAACTGCATAGAGAGCTATAGGATGCTCCCTTGCTCCCTATTTAGTGCATGACTTAACCTCCAGTGTGCTGTCTGTCTGCACTGGTCTCAGAACAGTTATAGGAGAGCTATAGGATGCTCCCTTGCTCCCTATTTAGTGCATGACTTAACCTCCAGTGTGCTGTCTGTCTGCACTGGTCTCAGAACAGTTACAGGAGAGCTATAGGATGCTCCCTTGCTCCCTATTTAGTGCATGACTTAACCTCCAGTGTGCTGTCTGTCTGCACTGGTCTCAGAACAGTTATAGGAGAGCTATAGGATGCTCCCTTGCTCCCTATTTAGTGCATGACTTAACCTCCAGTGTGCTGTCTGTCTGCACTGGTCTCAGAACAGTTACAGGAGAGCTATAGGATGCTCCCTTGCTCCCTATTTAGTGCATGACTTAACCTCCAGTGTGCTGTCTGTCTGCACTGGTCTCAGAACAGTTATAGGAGAGCTATAGGATGCTCCCTTGCTCCCTATTTAGTGCATGACTTAACCTCCAGTGTGCTGTCTGTCTGCACTGGTCTCAGAACAGTTACAGGAGAGCTATAGGATGCTCCCTTGCTCCCTATTTAGTGCATGACTTAACCTCCAGTGTGCTGTCTGTCTGCACTGGTCTCAGAACAGTTATAGGAGAGCTATAGGATGCTCCCTTGCTCCCTATTTAGTGCATGACTTAACCTCCAGTGTGCTGTCTGTCTGCACTGGTCTCAGAACAGTTATAGGAGAGCTATAGGATGCTCCCTTGCTCCCTATTTAGTGCATGACTTAACCTCCAGTGTGCTGTCTGTCTGCACTGGTCTCAGAACAGTTACAGGAGAGCTATAGGATGCTCCCTTGCTCCCTATTTAGTGCATGACTTAACCTCCAGTGTGCTGTCTGTCTGCACTGGTCTCAGAACAGTTATAGGAGAGCTATAGGATGCTCCCTTGCTCCCTATTTAGTGCATGACTTAACCTCCAGTGTGCTGTCTGTCTGCACTGGTCTCAGAACAGTTATAGGAGAGCTATAGGATGCTCCCTTGCTCCCTATTTAGTGCATGACTTAACCTCCAGTGTGCTGTCTGTCTGCACTGGTCTCAGAACAGTTATAGGAGAGCTATAGGATGCTCCCTTACTCCCTATTTAGTGCATGACTTAACCTCCAGTGTGCTGTCTGTCTGCACTGATCTCAGAACAGTTATAGGAGAGATATAGGATGCTCCCTTGCTCCCTATTTAGTGCATGACTTAACCTCCAGTGTGCTGTCTGTCTGCACTGGTCTCAGAACAGTTATAGGAGAGCTATAGGATGCTCCCTTGCTCCCTGTTTAGTGCATGACTTAACCTCCAGTGTGCTGTCTGTCTGCACTGGTCTCAGAACAGTTATAGGAGAGCTACTCCCTTGCTCCCTATTTAGTGAATGACTTAACCTCCAGACAACGCAGAAGAATGTGGGGTCGTATGAGGATGGAGCTTTTTAAATCTGTCACTGAAGCCGTGCAGATATATTCATAATTGCAGACTGTTGCATGAAAAGGAAAGTTTGTAGTCTTGCTTGCGTTTAAGTCATGTGGTATGTGCTCACCATACATGCAGAACCTGATGCGGGAGTCTGTCTGATATGTAAAACACACAGGATACGGTTTTCCCTGTAAATCTGGATCTACAGAGAGACTCCACATTGACATTTCATGAGAAATGAGCGTTTGATTGACAGTTTCGGGTCATGTGATGGTGGGTCAGCGCTCGTTAGTTTGGTTGTCGTGCTGTTTCTATGAACTCTCGTTGGTTTTCAGGATAAGGATGTGTTGGACGCAGCGGTGCGAGCGTTTGAAGACATGGAGTTTCAAGTTCTGGAGCTGGAGAGCGGCGTGGAAGAAGAGGAAGAGGATAACAGAGAAAGTGAGACGGTGATCGAGAGAGACATATCCAGGGTCGAACACATGCTCAATGCATCTCAGGTGAACGGAATAACAGTAAACAAACCTTAAACTCCGTACCGGGTCCTTGGGCGCGGTTAGGAGCGTGTTTTAAGTTTATAACTACAAAATAAAAGTCCCTGGATACACAAGCCACTCATGTGTGGTACTATTTGAAAGCTTAGAATCTGAACTTTTCATAGTCATCACTATTACCATTTATATGACAGAAAATAACAACATAAGACCTGAGAACCGCTGCATCGCAAATGAGCGCCACCTATTGGTAATGATGTAGAAATGTAAATATGAAGATGAAATAGACAAGTAATATATCAAATGAAAGCACTCGTTCTCAGGAATATGCTCATGTACTGTATTGTTTTATCATAACACGACAGTGTGAAGGTTTTCAAAAGGCTCACGAAGTGAAATATGATCCCTGTAACATATTAAAGACAACCGTCTCACACTCACACACGTGTGTTGAGATCTGTATATTGTGATGGAAGGTGATAGAGGGGAAATGACTTTTGCTAGTATTTGCTGCCATCTAGTGGAATGAAGTAGGATTGTTATTTTAAACACTCCCAGTCAGGGTTTATTTTGCGATTACTGACTGATTTATCCCTTAAATGTATCGGCAAGTATAATGATTGACTGTTTGTTGATCATAATATGGTGAAGCTGGACGTCCAGACAGGATTTGAGAGAGGGGTTTTCATTGACTCAGCTGCTGTTTGAATGCTCTTCTCCACAGATCTGACCT
This sequence comes from Moxostoma hubbsi, assembly GCA_032164185.1. NCBI lineage: Eukaryota > Metazoa > Chordata > Actinopteri > Cypriniformes > Catostomidae > Moxostoma > Moxostoma hubbsi. Next base: position 62,647 of record JAVLUX010000102.1, read on the forward strand.
TCACCTGTCAACTCGATGTGTCACCTGTGCTCCGGAGCCGTTTGTGATAGGCGGCTCTCTCGCACTCTCTCTCTCTCTCTCTCTCTCAATTTCAATTCAATTCAATCTCTCTCTCTCTTTGTGATAGGTGGCTCTCTCGCACTCTCTCTCTCTCTCTCTCTCTCTCTCTCTCTCTCTCTCTCTCTCTCTCTCTCTCTCTTTGTGATAGGTGTCTCTCTCTCTCTCTCTCTCTCTCTCTCTCTCTTTGTGATAGGTGTCTCTCTCTCTCTCTCTCTTTGTGATAGGTGGCTCTCTCTCTCTCTCTCTTTGTGATAGGTGTCTCTCTCTCTCTCTCTCTCTCTCTCTCTCTCTCTCTCTCTCTTTGTGATAGGTGGCTCTCTCTCTCTCTCTCTCTCTCTCTCTCAGAGTGACAAACAAGCCAGACATCTCTAAACACTTGCTTAATTGTTTCATGACCCTTAAACGCACCAGACGGGACCGTACTGTTAAATGCGTGGATTTTATATGAGATTTATGCGGTCATGTTTTCATCAGGAAGATTATATTTTACTCAAATTGTCACTGTGTTGCAGGAACGAGTTCAACAACTGGAGAAGCAGCTGAAGGAGATGGAGAAAGAGAGAGATAAAGAGCTGAACTCCCTCAGACAGGAGAGGAAAGAGCTGCTACACAAATCACAGCGGGTAAGAGGACGACAACACGCTTGTTTGGTGGGAAACAGTCAGTGGCAAGTGTGCCAACTTCATTGTGTTCTGCAGTTCACTCATACCCCCATACAGTTCATCTCAGAACAGTTATAGGAGAGCTATAGGATGCTCCCTTGCTCCCTATTTAGTGAATGACTTAACCTCCAGTGTGCTGTCTGTCTGCACTGGTCTCAGAACAGTTATAGGTGAGCTATAGGATGCTCCCTTGCTCCCTATTTAGTGCATGACTTAACCTCCAGTGTGCTGTCTGTCTGCACTGGTCTCAGAACAGTTATAGGAGAGCTATAGGATGCTCCCTTGCTCCCTATTTAGTGAATGACTTAACCTCCAGTGTGCTGTCTGTCTGCACTGGTCTCAGAACAGTTATAGGTGAGCTATAGGATGCTCCCTTGCTCCCTATTTAGTGCATGACTTAACCTCCAGTGTGCTGTCTGTCTGCACTGGTCTCAGAACAGTTATAGGAGAGCTATAGGATGCTCCATTGCTCCCTATTTAGTGCATGACTTAACCTCCAGTGTGCTGTCTGTCTGCACTGGTCTCAGAACAGTTATAGGAGAGATATAGGATGCTCCCTTGCTCCCTATTTAGTGCATGACTTAACCTCCAGTGTGCTGTCTGTCTGCACTGGTCTCAGAACAGTTATAGGAGAGCTATAGGATGCTCCCTTACTCCCTATTTAGTGCATGACTTAACCTCCAGTGTGCTGTCTGTCTGCACTGGTCTCAGAACAGTTATAGGAGAGCTATAGGATGCTCCCTTGCTCCCTATTTAGTGAACAACTTAACCTCCAGTGTGCTGTCTGTCTGCACTGGTCTCAGAACAGTTATAGGAGAGCTATAGGATGCTCCCTTGCTCCCTGTTTAGTGAACAACTTAACCTCCAGTGTGCTGTCTGTCTGCACTGGTCTCAGAACAGTTATAGGAGAGCTATAGGATGCTCCCTTGCTCCCTGTTTAGTGAACGACTTAACCTCCAGTGTGCTGTCTGTCTGCACTGGTCTCAGAACAGTTATAGGAGAGCTATAGGATGCTCCCTTGCTCCCTATTTAGTGAACAACTTAACCTCCAGTGTGCTGTCTGTCTGCACTGGTCTCAGAACAGTTATAGGAGAGCTATAGGATGCTCCCTTGCTCCCTATTTAGTGAACAACTTAACCTCCATTGTGCTGTCTGTCTGCACTGGTCTCAGAACAGTTATAGGAGAGCTATAGGATGCTCCCTTGCTCCCTGTTTAGTGAACGACTTAACCTGCAGTGTGCTGTCTGTCTGCACTGGTCTCAGAACAGTTATAGGAGAGCTATAGGATGCTCCCTTGCTCCCTATTTAGTGCATGACTTAACCTCCAGTGTGCTGTCTGTCTGCACTGGTCTCAGAACAGTTATAGGAGAGCTATAGGATGCTCCCTTGCTCCCTATTTAGTGCATGACTTAACCTCCAGTGTGCTGTCTGTCTGCACTGGTCTCAGAACAGTTATAGGAGAGCTATAGGATGCTCCCTTGCTCCCTATTTAGTGCATGACTTAACCTCCAGTGTGCTGTCTGTCTGCACTGGTCTCAGAACAGTTATAGGAGAGCTATAGGATGCTCCCTTGCTCCCTATTTAGTGCATGACTTATCCTCCAGTGTTCTGTCTGTCTGCACTGGTCTCAGAACAGTTATAGGAGAGCTATAGGATGCTCCCTTGCTCCCTATTTAGTGCATGACTTAACCTCCAGTGTGCTGTCTGTCTGCACTGGTCTCAGAACAGTTATAGGAGAGCTATAGGATGCTCCCTTGCTCCCTATTTAGTGCATGACTTAACCTCCAGTGTGCTGTCTGTCTGCACTGGTCTCAGAACAGTTATAGGAGAGCTATAGGATGCTCCCTTGCTCCCTATTTAGTGCATGACTTATCCTCCAGTGTGCTGTCTGTCTGCACTGGTCTCAGAACAGTTATAGGAGAGCTATAGGATGCTCCCTTGCTCCCTATTTAGTGCATGACTTATCCTCCAGTGTGCTGTCTGTCTGCACTGGTCTCAGAACAGTTATAGGAGAGCTATAGGATGCTCCCTTGCTCCCTATTTAGTGCATGACTTAACCTCCAGTGTGCTGTCTGTCTGCACTGGTCTCAGAACAGTTATAGGAGAGCTATAGGATGCTCCCTTGCTCCCTGTTTAGTGAACGACTTAACCTCCAGTGTGCTGTCTGTCTGCACTGGTCTCAGAACAGTTATAGGAGAGCTATAGGATGCTCCCTTGCTCCCTATTTAGTGCATGACTTATCCTCCAGTGTGCTGTCTGTCTGCACTGGTCTCAGAACAGTTCAAAATGCATCTTATTTTCATCATAACTCCATAGAAAGTTAGGTCAATCTTGTGACTCAAACAGGTGCAGTTTCAAACTCTGCTGTGATTGGCACCTTGTTGATTGATCATATGACTACATACATCTCAATTTTAACCCTTTACTGACAGCCCAGAGTCTTCTGAATTGAGTGTGTGTGTGTGTGTGTGTGTGTGTGTGTGTGTGTGTGTGTGTGTGAACTGAGATCAGTCAGTTTAAATTAAATTTAACTGCATAGCTTGTAGTGAAGACAAAAATCAATGTACACAATTTATATGTAACATTAAAGGATGCTGGGTTGCACAAGGACAGATAGACTTTTCCATCACCTTAGTTATTGATATCAGCCCAACCCACTATCGGTCAACCTCCTAATGTGCACGCAGCAGACAGCACAACAGTTCACTTAGAACATGTCAAATTCTAGTTTGTTCTATTAAAACATTTAACACTGAACAGTGTGTAGTTTATTACCTGTTTATTGACCTAAATTGACATTCTCACACTAAACATCCATGACTTTTGCCTTTGTAGATTTTAAAAGAGAAGAAGCCGCTCTCCGATTGGTCCAACATCACAGGCTCCACCCCCTGTGTGATGTCACTCTCCCCTGTGACCATTCACAGAGCAGCACAGGTACATTGTGAAACTTGTTTGACAGTCAGATGTGTCCGGTTATCAGCAGCACACTTAATATCTGCTGGAAATGATGTTTCCAGGAATCTCTGAAGGACTCGTCTAGTTTACCCCGCAGACGCAGCTCACGCAGAAAAGCCCCAGACAGACCTCTATCTGCACAAGGTGAGACACCAGATGCGCTGAACCACGCTTGCAGCTTTATCGTCACGATGCTCATGTAGAAATGTGTGTAATGATGAAAAGCTGTAGACAGTAAGTGGGTCAGATGCAACACCAGTGTGTTATAATTACTGCTGAAAGTGCTTGTCATTGTTCCTCAGGTGAAGGTGTGTCAGTTGCTGTATTTACAGGTAAAGCGAGCGCTGTGTTTGTTCTGCAAACAGGTGTTTGTCTCATGACAGAATGAAAGAAGATGTGTGAAACTGTATTTGATTCAGCCTTAATCACACAAATGTGTTGCGCAGTCGGTGTAGAACGTCTGCAGTAATGATTGAATTATGGGATGTGACCTCATTTCACTTCTCGGCACGTCCTGTTTCATACATCTTATTGTGTGAGTTGGATGACGTGGTGAAACTCATGAAAACACATGTTGGTCTTATTTCATCCCACAATCAATGCAATCGATCAGAAATGGTATTTTGCATAAATAAAACTGTTTTTAGACTATTAAGATTTGTTTGCTTAATTTACACTGCAGTTAATCAAAACTGTTATTAAATGCACAAGTTTCCAACAGATCCAAATGTTGTACTTTATATTCTTCTGTAATACAGTAAAATACTTTTATTTTTGTGTGTGTGTCTGTGTGTGTGTGTGTGTGTGTGTCTCTGTGTGTGTGTCTCTGTGTGTGTGTGTGTGTCTGTGTGTGTGTGTCTGTGTGTGTGTCTCTGTGTGTGTGTCTGTGTGTGTCTCTGTGTGTGTGTGTGTGTGTGTCTCTGTGTGTGTGTGTGTGTGTGTGTCTATGTGTGTGTGTGTCTCTATGTGTGTGTGTGTGTGTGTGTGTGTGTGTGTGTCTCTGTGTGTGTCTCTGTGTGTGTCTCTGTGTGTGTGTGTGTGTGTGTGTATATATGTGTGTGTGTGTCTCTGTGTGTGTGTATGTGTGTGTGTGTGTGTGTGTGTGTGTCTATGTGTGTGTGTGTCAGTGTTAGTGAAGATGACTCTGGACAGAACAACATCAGAGGCTCTCACTCCTCGTCTTCCTAATGCCATGCACAGACTGAGTAACGGGCACAGTATTGGGCAGAGATTGGGGCACAGTGATGTGAATGGCTCTCACACGCCTTGTAACAGCGCCAACACCTCACGTGCGCCCAGGTGAGTCGCCCACAGGATTTCTAATTTGAACATTGACTGATGTTTAGCATTGTGTAATTTCTTTTGTCACGTGTGTGTATGAGATGACAAGCGTGTGTGATGTTTTGTTTGAGTCATGTGAATTTGTGCGTGTGTGTGTGTGTGTGTGTGTGAAATTAAAAGAACAGTTCACCCAAATATTGTAATTATTTTATAATTAAACATAATAACTAATATTATTATGAAATCAGGCTGTGACCGTCTGTTGTTTATGGTGATGTTGTGTAATCATGTGACCTGTCGTCTTTACAGTCCTCAGAGTTTGTTGGATTTGGTGGAGATCGAACGGAAACTCAGAGAGGCCAAAGCGGAGAGAGAACGCTTGCTGAAGGAGAGAGTGAGTTATTCACACATCAGAACTACAGATACACCTAGAACATTATAGCAATATTTATCAGCCTTTATTCTTATTTTATATATATCTTCATATTTATATATTTGCTTAAATTCAACCACATGAACCATCATTTCAAGCAAAGAGTCTCTGTAGCTAAATAGATTCATAATGTGTATATATATGCAGTATACAAACAGTTATATATAAATATTAACACAAATATACAGTTATATATAAACATAAATATACAGTATAAATATTAACATAAATATACAGTTATATATGAATATAAACATAAATATACAGTATAAATATTAACATAAATATACAGTTATATATAAACATAAATATACAGTATAAATATTAACACAAATATACAGTTATATATAAACATAAATATACAGTATAAATATTAACATAAATATACAGTTATATATAAACATAAATATAAAGTATATATAAATATTAACATAAATATACAGTATAAATATTAACATAAATATACAGTTATATATAAACATAAATATAAAGTATATATAAATATTAACATAAATATACAGTATAAATATTAACATAAATATACAGTTATATATGAATATAAACATAAATATACAGTATAAATATAAAGTATATATAAATATTAACATAAATATACAGTATAAATATAAACATAAATATACAGTATAAATATTAACATAAATATAAACATAAATATACAGTATAAATATTAACATAAATATACAGTATAAATATAAAGTATATATAAATATTAACATAAATATACAGTATAAATATAAACATAAATATACAGTAATAAATATAAACATAAATATACAGTATAAATATAAAGTATATATATAAATATTAACATAAATATACAGTATAAATATTAACAAATATACAGTATAAATATAAAGTATATATAAATATTAACATAAATATACAGTATAAATATTAACATAAATATACAGTATAAATATAAACATAAATATACAGTATAAATATAAATATTAGCATAAATATACAGTATTAAATATAAATATTAACATAAATATACAGTATAAATATTAACAAATATACAGTATAAATATAAAGTATATATAAATATTAACATAAATATACAGTATAAATATTAATATAAATATACAGAATAAATATAAACATAAATATACAGTATAAATATAAAATATATATAAATATTAACATAAATATACAGTATAAATATAAACATAAATATACAGTATAAATATAAACATAAATATACAGTATAAATATAAATATTAGCATAAATATACAGTATTAAATATAAATATTAACATAAATATACAGTATAAATATTAACAAATATACAGTATAAATATAAAGTATATATAAATATTAACATAAATATACAGTATAAATATTAATATAAATATACAGAATAAATATAAACAAATATACAGTATAAATATAAATATATATAAATATTAACATAAATATACAGTCTAAATATTAACATAAATATTAACATAAATATTAAGTATAAATATAAAATATATATAAATATTAACATAAATATACAGTATAAATATAAAGTATATATAAATATTAACATAAATATACAGTATAAATATTAATATAAATATACAGAATAAATATAAACATAAATATACAGTATAAATATAAAATATATATAAATATTAACATAAATATACAGTATAAATATAAACATAAATATACAGTATAAATATAAACATAAATATACAGTATAAATATAAATATTAGCATAAATATACAGTATTAAATATAAATATTAACATAAATATACAGTATAAATATTAACAAATATACAGTATAAATATAAAGTATATATAAATATTAACATAAATATACAGTATAAATATTAATATAAATATACAGAATAAATATAAACAAATATACAGTATAAATATAAATATATATAAATATTAACATAAATATACAGTCTAAATATTAACATAAATATTAACATAAATATTAAGTATAAATATAAAATATATATAAATATTAACATAAATATACAGTATAAATATAAAGTATATATAAATATAAACATAAATATACAGTATAAATATAAATATTAGCATAAATATACAGTATTAAATATAAATATTAACATAAATATACAGTATAAATATTAACAAATATACAGTATAAATATAAAGTATATATAAATATTAACATAAATATACAGTATAAATATTAATATAAATATACAGAATAAATATAAACATAAATATACAGTATAAATATAAAATATATATAAATATTAACATAAATATACAGTATAAATATAAACATAAATATACAGTATAAATATAAACATAAATATACAGTATAAATATAAATATTAGCATAAATATACAGTATTAAATATAAATATTAACATAAATATACAGTATAAATATTAACAAATATACAGTATAAATATAAAGTATATATAAATATTAACATAAATATACAGTATAAATATTAATATAAATATACAGAATAAATATAAACAAATATACAGTATAAATATAAATATATATAAATATTAACATAAATATACAGTCTAAATATTAACATAAATATTAACATAAATATTAAGTATAAATATAAAATATATATAAATATTAACATAAATATACAGTATAAATATAAAGTATATATAAATATTAACATAAATATACAGTATAAATATTAATATAAATATACAGAATAAATATAAACATAAATATACAGTATAAATATAAAATATATATAAATATTAACATAAATATACAGTATAAATATAAACATAAATATACAGTATAAATATAAACATAAATATACAGTATAAATATAAATATTAGCATAAATATACAGTATTAAATATAAATATTAACATAAATATACAGTATAAATATTAACAAATATACAGTATAAATATAAAGTATATATAAATATTAACATAAATATACAGTATAAATATTAATATAAATATACAGAATAAATATAAACAAATATACAGTATAAATATAAATATATATAAATATTAACATAAATATACAGTCTAAATATTAACATAAATATTAACATAAATATTAAGTATAAATATAAAATATATATAAATATAAACATAAATATACAGTATAAATATAAAGTATATATAAATATTAACATAAATATACAGTATAAATATTAATATAAATATACAGAATAAATATAAACATAAATATACAGTATAAATATAAAATATATATAAATATTAACATAAATATACAGTATAAATATAAACATAAATATACAGTATAAATATAAACATAAATATACAGTATAAATATAAATATTAGCATAAATATACAGTATTAAATATAAATATTAACATAAATATACAGTATAAATATTAACAAATATACAGTATAAATATAAAGTATATATAAATATTAACATAAATATACAGTATAAATATTAATATAAATATACAGAATAAATATAAACAAATATACAGTATAAATATAAATATATATAAATATTAACATAAATATACAGTCTAAATATTAACATAAATATTAACATAAATATTAAGTATAAATATAAAATATATATAAATATTAACATAAATATACAGTATAAATATAAAGTATATATAAATATTAACATAAATATACAGTATAAATATTAATATAAATATACAGAATAAATATAAACATAAATATACAGTATAAATATAAAATATATATAAATATTAACATAAATATACAGTATAAATATAAACATAAATATACAGTATAAATATAAACATAAATATACAGTATAAATATAAATATTAGCATAAATATACAGTATTAAATATAAATATTAACATAAATATACAGTATAAATATTAACAAATATACAGTATAAATATAAAGTATATATAAATATTAACATAAATATACAGTATAAATATTAATATAAATATACAGAATAAATATAAACAAATATACAGTATAAATATAAATATATATAAATATTAACATAAATATACAGTCTAAATATTAACATAAATATTAACATAAATATTAAGTATAAATATAAAATATATATAAATATAAACATAAATATACAGTATAAATATAAAGTATATATAAATATTAACATAAATATACAGTATAAATATTAATATAAATATACAGAATAAATATAAACATAAATATACAGTATAAATATAAAATATATATAAATATTAACATAAATATACAGTATAAATATAAACATAAATATACAGTATAAATATAAAGTATATATAAATATTAACATAAATATACAGTATAAATATAAACATAAATATACAGTATAAATATAAATATATATAAATATTAACATAAATATACAGTATAAATATTAATATAAATATTAACATAAATATACAGTATAAATATTAACATAAATATACAGTATAAATATAAAGTATATATAAATATTAACATAAATATACAGTATAAATATTAATATAAATATACAGAATAAATATAAACATAAATATACAGTATAAATATAAACATAAATATACAGTATAAATATCAACATAAATATACAGTATATATATATATATATATATATATATATATATATTATGAAAAATAAATAAATAATAATAACATATATGTATATAGGAGGTAAATTTTATATATTTATTACGTATTTATTTTTCCTCCCTGTTTGAGTGTTTCGGAAGCCATTGATTATTACAAATAAATAAATAAACATAATTTAACTATATTGTGACTTTAGCTAGCTTTGACATTCAGTTTGATAGTTCAGAGCATCAGCTACGGTTATGTTTCATGTTTTTAACATTTTTATGAAAAAAAAGCTTTTGTTCAATTGCTGTAAACAAACGTAGTAGTTCTGCAACGCATGCACGAAAATATATCAATTTCATTTACATGCACCAATATAACAATACTTTATATTAAACAGACAGATTTAAATATATAAATGAATGAGACACTATTAAAACATCTCTGTCTTAACACACATACCTGCGAGACAAGGACGTCTCGCTCCTTTGGACACTCGTCGGACAAATGAAAAGTGCATGAAAGTCGTTAACGCTTCGTGTCCCCCGGTTTGAGAGTCAGTAAGTGATTGTGCTGATTGCAGGAGGAGAGACGGCGATTGCAGGCCGAACAGAGACGGATCGAGCTGAATTCATTCACAGTATACACGGACGAATCACACGCTGAAGATCATCAGCAGCAGGATCCAGCGCACAGGACGCCCGAGGTACTGATCCGGCCGAAAAACACTCTGCTGATTCTGTCTCGTCTGGTTTTATCTCGTCTCATTCCTCTTCTTCATGCAGCAGGGTGTCCCACTCTCCCTGACGGTGAACTTTGACCTGCGCGCTCACGTGGAGGCTCTGGGTCACAATGTGTCCGGCTGTATGGGAGTGAATTTATCTCCGCGGAGGTGTGGCGGCTTTCTGACCAAACGTGGCGGCCGAGTAAAGACGTGGAGGAGGAGGTGGTTTGTCTTCGATCTAGACCACCAAAGACTGGCGTACTACACCAGTGAGGACTTACAGCTCCGATGCGTTTGAGTCACACACATTAATGCTGTTATGTTACACCGCAACCTTGGAAACACAACATAACACATGAACATGCGTTTATTAATGTGTTATAACAGTGTTTACTGAGTATAAGGTGTATTATAAGGCATTTTAAATAACTATTCAATGCTCTTGTTATTTTGGACTCAGATCTCGATGAGAAGAAACTCAAAGGGGTGATTTACTTTCAGGCCATCGAGGAAATTTACTACGATCATCTACGAACGGCTTCAACGGTGAGTTTTACAGCTCGTATATGACGATATACTGGACTGTGTTCAGGAATAGATACTGCAGCTGTCACTGACCAATCAGGTTGTCTTAAGTCATTCTTTTTAAAACGCATGTATAGAAATGTACTTTTGTGTGATTTTTGGTTTCAAATTTGTTTACTTAATGACATAAGTCAAGTAAAATGTGTTAAAATTCTTTGCACCTTGAGTACATGTGTAACTATAATAATATATAATGGGGTGGTGGTGGCGTAGTGGCTAGAGCACAGGGCTGCTAATCTGAAGGTCACTGGTTCGAACCCCATGGCCACCACCATTGTGTCCTTGAGTAAGGCACTTAACTCCAGGTTGCTCCGGGGGGGATTGTCCCTGTAATAAGTGCACTATACTGGTAATCAGAAGGTTGCTGGTTTGATCCCCACAGCCACCACCATTGTGTCCTTGAGTAAGACACTTAACTCCAGGTTGCTCCGGGGGGATTGTCCCTGTAATAAGTGCACTATACTGGTAATCAGAAGGTTGCTGGTTCGACCCCCACAGTCACCACCATTGTGTCCTTGAGTAAGACACTTAACTCCAGGTTGCTCCGGGGGGATTGTCCCTGTAATAAGTGCACTATACTGGTAATCAGAAGGTTGCTGGTTCGACCCCCACAGTCACCACCATTGTGTCCTTGAGTAAGACACTTAACTCCAGGTTGCTCCGGGGGGATTGTCCCTGTAATAAGTGCACTATACTGGTAATCAGAAGGTTGCTGGTTTGACCCCCACAGCCACCACCATTGTGTCCTTGAGTAAGACACTTAACTCCAGGTTGCTCCGGGGGGATTGTCCCTGTAATAAGTGCACTATACTGGTAATCAGAAGGTTGCTGGTTCGACCCCCACAGCCACCACCATTGTGTCCTTGAGTAAGACACTTAACTCCAGGTTGCTCCGGGGGGGGGATTGTCCCTGTAATAAGTGCACTATTCTGGTAATCAGAAGGTTGCTGGTTTGACCCCCACAGCCACCACCATTGTGTCCTTGAGTAAGACACTTAACTCCAGGTTGCTCCGGGGGGGATTGTCCCTGTAATAAGTGCACTATTCTGGTAATCAGAAGGTTGCTGGTTTGACCCCCACAGCCACCACCATTGTGTCCTTGAGTAAGACACTTAACTCCAGGTTGCTCCGGGGGGGATTGTCCCT
>JAVLUX010000102.1:82500-92500 GCA_032164185.1 Moxostoma hubbsi
CATTAAATAAAAATACAAAAAATTACCAAATAAAAAAAGTAAAAAATAAAAAAAGAATTACCAAATGATAAAAGCATTAAATAAAAAAAATTACCAACTGAAAAAAGCATTAAATAAAGATAATTACCAAACGAAAAAGCATTAAATTAAAAAAAGAAATTACCAAATGAAAAAAGCATTAAAAAAAAAATAAAAAAAATTACCAAATGAAAAAAGCATTAAATAAAAATAACAAAAATTACCAAATGAAAAAAGCATTAAATAATATATATATATAAATTACCAATTAAAAAAAGCATTAAATAAAAATAAAATAAATTACCAAATAAAAAAAGCATTAAATAAAAATAAAAAAATTACCAATTAAAAAAAAGCATTAAATAAAAAAATAATTACCAAATGAAAAAAGCATTAAATAAAAAAATAATTACCAAATGAAAAAAGCATTAAATAAAAAAATAATTACCAAATGAAAAAAGCATTAAATAAAAAAATAATTACCAAATGAAAAAAGCATTAAATAAAAATAACAAAAATTACCAAATGAAAAAAGCATTAAATAAAAATAACAAAAATTACCAAATGAAAAAAGCATTAAATAAAAATAACAAAAATTACCAAATGAAAAAAGCATTAAATAGAAAATAACAAAAATTACCAAATGAAAAAAGCATTAAATAATATATATATATAAATTACCAATTAAAAAAAGCATTAAATAAAAATAAAATAAATTACCAAATAAAAAAAGCATTAAATAAAAATAAAAAAATTACCAATTAAAAAAAAGCATTAAATAAAAATAAAATAAATTACCAAATGAAAAAAGCATTAAATAAAAATAAAATAAATGACCAAATGAAAAAAGCATTAAATAAAAATAAAAAAAAAATACCAAATGAAAAAAGCATTAAATAAAAATAAAAAATTACCAATTAAAAAAAGCATTAAATAAAAATAAAATAAATTACCAAATGAAAAAAGCATTAAATAAAAATAAAAAAAAATACCAAATGAAAAAGCATTAAATAAAAATAAAAAAAAATTACCAAATGAAAAAAGCATTAAATAAAAATAAAAAATTACCAATTAAAAAAAAGCATTAAATAAAAATAAAAAAAATTACCAAATGAAAAAAGCATTAAATAAAAAAAATAAAAAAAATTACCAAATGAAAAAAGCATTAAATAAAAAAAAAAAAACCTTCCTTCCCAGGTTTTGGCACCAGTTTAAAGGAGGCCAGAACCGGCTTGACAATATAAAGAATAGTTTAAACAAAAAGACAAACACACACACACACACACACACAGGTGTCAGACAGCTGCTTGTAACTCTCTCTCTGTCGCACTGCCATCTCGGTCGGCCTTTATCCCTCTCTGAGGCTGGATTAATCTGATTATGTGGTCCTCTTTTAGGTCATTAACATAATTATCCATTTCCTCCTCCTCTCTGACACTTAAAATGAAACTTTCTAAGGATGTTTATTTGCTGCTGTGCCTTTAAGAAAGAAGGATCTGCAGAAACTGCGACTCCTTGTTCTATTAAAGCACGTGTTTGTTATGTTAGACGTAAACTGTGAGGATGATGGATAATAATGGATAATAATGGATAATAATGGATAATAATGCTTCTGAATGTTTAATAAGTCTCTTTTGATTCAAGGTTTGTCGGCCACTTTAAGTCCCGTAAAGAGCGCGAGGCAGAAATGCAGGCGAGAGCCAAACAATTCACCAATATTTACATCAAGAACTTTGGATCCGATGTGAATGACGCAACGTTCAATGAGACTTTTAGCAAATTTGGTGAGTATTTATTTTGTGGACAATGTAGAAATTATATTAAAGGAATATTCCGGGTTCAGCTCAATCAACAGCATTTGTGGCCTAATGCAAGTCAATGGGGTTTAATCTGTGTGTGTGTGTGTGTGTGTGTGTGTGTGTGTGAGTGTGTGTGAGACACTTCCAATGCAAGTCAATGGGGTTTAATCTGTGTGTGTGTGTGTGTGTGTGTGTGTGTGTGTGTGTGTGTGTGTGTGTGAGACACTTCCAATGCAAGTCAATAGGGTTTAATCTGTGTGTGTGTGTGTGTGAGTGTGTGTGAGACACTTCCAATGCAAGTCAATGGGGTTTAATCTGTGTGTGTGTGTGTGTGTGTGTGTGTGTGTGTGTGTGTGTGTGTGTGTGTGTGTGTGTGTGTGTGTGAGACACTTCCAATGCAAGTCAATGGGGTTTAATCTGTGTGTGTGTGTGTGTGTGTGTGTGTGTGTGTGTGTGTGTGTGTGTGACACTTCCAATGCAAGTCAATGGGGTTTAATCTGTGTGTGTGTGTGTGTGTGTGTGTGAGTGTGTGTGAGACACTTCCAATGCAAGTCAATGGGGTTTAATCTGTGTGTGTGTGTGTGTGTGTGTGTGTGTGTGTGTGTGTGTGTGTGTGTGACACATCCAATGCAAGTCAATGGGGTTTAATCTGTGTGTGTGTGTGTGTGTGTGTGTGACACATCCAATGCAAGTCAATGGGGTTTAATCTGTGTGTGTGTGTGTGTGTGTGTGTGACACTTCCAATGCAAGTCAATGGGGTTTAATCTGTGTGTGTGTGTGTGTGAGACACTTCCAATGCAAGTCAATGGGGTTTAATCTGTGTGTGTGTGTGTGTGTGTGTGTGTGTGACACATCCAATGCAAGTCAATGGGGTTTAATCTGTGTGTGTGTGTGTGTGTGTGTGTGTGTGAGACACTTCCAATGCAAGTCAATGGGGTTTAATCTGTGTGTGTGTGTGTGTGTGTGTGTGACACTTCCAATGCAAGTCAATGGGGTTTAATCTATGTGTGTGTGTGTGTGTGTGTGTGTGTGTGTGTGTGTGTGTGTGACACATCCAATGCAAGTCAATGGGGTTTAATCTGTGTGTGTGTGTGTGTGTGTGTGTGTGTGTGAGACACTTCCAATGCAAGTCAATGGGGTTTAATCTGTGTGTGTGTGTGTGTGTGTGTGTGTGTGAGACACTTCCAATGCAAGTCAATGGGGTTTAATCTGTGTGTGTGTGAGACACTTCCATTGACTTGCATTGGAAGTGTCTCACTGGTTCTTGTCTTTAAATGTGTTTGTTATTTTAGGCCCAACCGTGAGCGTTCGAGTCATGACCGATGACAGCGGAAACTCGAAGGGATTCGGTTTTGTCAACTTTGAGAAAAACAGTGATGCCAAGAGGGTGCGTAAAATCGCCAGAGTCAAATCAAATGTTGTTATGTTTTTAAGGTGTCATTTCTGCAGCACTGCTGGCACCAAATGGACTAAATGACACCGGCTCAACCGGTGATCCACTGAGAACTGATTGAAAAGTGTCTCTAAATGACAGTAGCTGCAGAGGACAAGCAAGTTAGCTCATGTGTAGATCTTTAATGAGGAGGTTACCCCATGTGACTCTACCTTCCCTAGCAACCAGCCCAATTTGGTTACCCCATGTGACTCTACCCTCCCTAGCAACCGGCCCAATTTGGTTACCCCATGTGACTCTACCCTTCCTAGCAACCAGGCCAATTTGGTTACCCCATGTGACTCTACCCTTCCTAGCAACCAGGCCAATTTGGTTACCCCATGTGACTCTACCCTTCCTAGCAACCAGGCCAATTTGGTTACCCCATGTGACTCTACCCTCCCTAGCAACCAGCCCAATTTGGTTACCCCATGTGACTCTACCCTCCCTAGCAACCCGGCCAATTTGGTTACCCCATGTGACTCTACCTTCCCTAGCAACCAGCCCAATTTGTTTACCCCATGTGACTCTACCCTCCCTAGCAACCAGCCCAATTTGGTTACCCCATGTGACTCTACCCTTCCTAGCAACCAGGCCAATTTGGTTACCCCATGTGACTCTACCCTTCCTAGCAACCAGGCCAATTTGGTTACCCCATGTGACTCTACCCTTCCTAGCAACCAGGCCAATTTGGTTACCCCATGTGACTCTACCCTCCCTAGCAACCAGCCCAATTTGGTTACCCCATGTGACTCTACCCTCCCTAGCAACCCGGCCAATTTGGTTACCCCATGTGACTCTACCTTCCCTAGCAACCAGCCCAATTTGTTTACCCCATGTGACTCTACCCTCCCTAGCAACCAGCCCAATTTGGTTACCCCATGTGACTCTACCCTTCCTAGCAACCAGGCCAATTTGGTTACCCCATGTGACTCTACCCTCCCTAGCAACCAGGCCAATTTGGTTACCCCATGTGACTCTACCCTCCCTAGCAACCGGCCCAATTTGGTTACCCCATGTGACTCTACCCTCCCTAGCAACCGGGTCAATTTGGTTACCCCATGTGACTCTACCCTTCCTAGCAACCAGGCCAATTTGGTTACCCCATGTGACTCTACCCTCCCTAGCAACCAGCCCAATTTGGTTACCCCATGTGACTCTACCCTTCCTAGCAACCAGGCCAATTTGGTTACCCCATGTGACTCTACCCTTCCTAGCAACCAGGCCAATTTGGTTACCCCATGTGACTCTACCCTCCCTAGCAACCGGGCCAATTTGGTTGCTACCCAGCCCCCTGAAAGTTGCATGATATTTCAGTGTGAAACTAATGAATCCTGTTCTAGATTTGTCCTGATTTGATGCATTATCTCATTAATTTATGATCATACTAAACATCATACTATATATATAATATATTATTTTCTAATTGTCTTGAAAGTGTTTTAAAACAATGTACACTTTCTGGGTATTTTGTACATCCATGTTTAATAGATATAAGTGCTGGTCACGGTAAGAGTGTTTGTATGGCCATGCATTTAAGGGTTAAGAAAGTAAATAAAACCATTTTCATTTCATGTTGACTTTATATATATTATACGCCCCCTCCACAGGCAGTGGATGAGATGAACGGGGCGGAGCTGAACGGCAGGCGGCTGTATGTGAGTCGCGCTCAGAAGAAACGAGAGCGTCACGCAGAACTGAAGCGCAGATATGAGAAGACAAAGCAGGAGCGCATCGCACACTATCAGGTCAGACAGACAGACAGAGAGACAGACAGGCAGAGAGACAGACAGTCAAACAGACAGACAGACAGAAAGTCAGTCAGACAGACAGACAGACAGACGGACAGTCAGACAGACAGTCAGACAGACGGACAGTCAGACAGACAGAGAGACAGACAGACAGACAGTCAGACAGAGAGACAGACAGTCAGTCAGACAGACGGACGGACAGTCAGACAGACAGACAGACAGTCAGACAGACAGACAGTCAGACAGACAGACAGACGGACAGTCAGACAGACGGACAGTCAAACAGACAGAGAGTCAGACAGACAGTCAGACGGACAGGCAGACAGACAGACAGGCAGACAGACAGACAGGCAGATAGTTATTACTTTGCTTAATATATTCCGATTGTCTTTACAGGGAGTGAATCTGTACATCAAAAATCTGAGTGACAGCGTGGACAACGAGCTTCTCCTCAAAGAGTTCTCACCGTACGGCAACATCACCAGTGTGAAGGTGCAAATTAATCGAGTACAGTGTGTGTTCACAACCACCCTATAATGATACAAATCCACCAAGTCCTTCTGTTTTAATCCCCATTAATCATAAGCACCGCCTCAAAGTGACATCACTTTGTACAGGCCCCACCCACGACTGTTGATGGACACTGCCGACAGACATGCTTGTTTGTGTGTTTTTTCGTTACAGTGCAATATTGTAACAGTATTTGTGTGTGTGTGTGTGTTGCTCATCTATCAGTGCAAAACTGCTGAAAGAAACTCTACAGCAAATAAATAGATTTATTAAATAACCTTTCGGAAACTTCCGGGTTCATTCTCAAAGTCCTTCCTTCTGACGGAGTCTCTCCCTCATCAGCGTCTGACTCCGGGTCAGTCTGAACATCTCTATATTCACTGTCAGTCATGTTGCATATGATGTCTAGTTATCCCAAGCAGACTCCGCCCTATTCTGGATACGGGGGCGGAGAAGAGCAGCTCATTTGCATTTAAAGACACACACACACAAAAAAACAGCTCGGTTTATTCCTGCCCAAAAATGGGCATTTTCAACATGGTTTAATAAATGATTCGTGCGGAAACTTCAGACACATTCTGGGGACACCAAAGATTTAAATTGCATCTAGAGAAAAGGGGCGTAATAGGTGCCCTTTAACGGGATAGTTCAGCCCAAAAACATGAAGACAGAATGTTCAATTTTGGGTGAAATTTCCTTGTTATTCCTATAGATATATATATATATATATATATTCCTAAATGACAACAGTAACCAGACAAAGCCTAAAACATTGGCTGAAAACACAGAGGTGTGTTTTGGGAAATCCAGTGACCGTTTTGTGTTCAGGTGATGACGGACGGCGGCCGCAGTCGTGGTTTTGGATTCGTTTGTTTCTCGTCTCCCGAAGAGGCCACTAAAGCCATCACTGAAATGAACGGATGCATCATCTCGTCCAAACCGATATACGTCTCGCTTGCTCAGCGGAGGAGTGAACGACAGGCTCACCTCATCCACCAATACACGATGAGAATGAGCCTCCAGAACCAACATGTGATGATAAACCCGCTCATGGAGCCGTACCATTCCAACCCAGCGTCTGGATACTGTATGGATCAGCAGGTCAGAATCTACTGTGGATCAATGACATATGATGAGAAGTTACAATACAGCGTGCTTAATTACATACTTCTAAAAAACTCATTCAGATGTTTTTTGAGCATAAATCTAAATGTTTCACAGATTCAGAGTTTCTCTCCATACTACCCTTACGGCCACATCGCCCATCCTCACTTCAGCACTCAATGGGACACGCCAGTCACCGGCCCTCAGTGTGAGTAAAGGAATATTCCGGGTTCAATATTCCGTGGGCTTAAGGTCCAGTATTTGTACCACTATTTATATTACTGGAACGTTCTAGAACTTTCTAGAAAGTTCAGGAAAGTTCTAGAACGTTCTAGAAAGTTCTAGAACATTCTAGAAAGTTCTAGAAGTTACTCCAAGTTTACTCAGCACTGAATCCCAAACATCACTGTTTCAACTACAGATATCCAAACCATGCCGATGGCGGTTCAGTCCACTATGAGTGCTCGACACACACCCCAGATGCCATCTGTGACGCATTTTCCGAACAGAGGTGAGAGAAGAACCCACACAGACATATTCACAGGATCGACAGAGTTTCTGATGGGTGTGTTTGTTTTGTCTTTTCTCCCGGGCTGGACAGTACAGGTGCAGTCGTAACAGTGTCTTCAGTGAATGGAGATATACAGTATAAAGTCACACCTGAAGTCCGCAACCGTCGCAAGTACATGGACACTCCGCCGCAGCAGTGCGACACAGTGCAGGTCACATGACACAGAGTCTTACACTTACACATTTGTTGAGCAGAAACAGTCAGTGTGAATAAAGCCACACCGTGTTTGAAATGAAGCGGTTCTTGTCTTGTATGTTCTCCCGCAGCCTGACGTCAACATTCAAGAGCGGGAGTCTCTGACATCATCCTCTCACGAGCACCGCAAGCAGACGCTGGGTGAGTTTAGTCCTGTGTTATTGTGGCTTGATGCTCTTTTGAATCTTTTTAGCTTTGTTTTAATCCCCTTAAAAGGGTCATAACTGCAGCCTGATCTCATGAATAATACGTCACCATGGCAACATTGTTGCAAAATGAAATTACATGCTCATTGCCAATTTCACAGGCGTTCCCCAGTGAAATGTCCACCGGGGGGCGCCAAAAGGGAGTGAAATGGTGTCGTAACGAGAATAAATATTTCAAATGTCCTTGGATGATTAAAGGATTACAAAATGCATGTAAAAAAAAATAATAATTTATATAAATCTTTCATTAAATTGAAAAGAAAAGATGCAGAAAATAGATACAAGTTGTATAAAAATAAGTTAACTGGTGTAATAAGATTATCCAAGAAATTATATTATAAGAAATTATTAATTGAAAATAAAACGAATGTAAAAGGAACATGGGATGCATTAAACCGCATTCTTACCCTGATTATTTTGTTGATTGTATGGGTGAGCATCGTAATATGAAAAGGATAGTTAATAGTTTTAATACCTTTTTTGTTAACATCGGCCGGGATTTGGCAGCAGGAATACTTTCTTTTAGCAGTCAGTGAGAATTAAGTAATGGATATTGTTCAAAAATCCCCCAAAAAATTCCATCAATATGGCATTACTGAAAAAAGTTATATATAATATCCAATCACCTCTAAGACACATCTGCAATGTGTTCCTATGAAAATGAAAATCGCAAAAGTTGTTATTCCATTATTCAAAAATGGAAATAATCATGACTTTACTAATTATAGACCAATTTCATGGCTACCTCAATTTTCAAAAATATTAGAAAAAAATATTCAATACTCGATTAATTGATTAATGAAGGTCAATATGGATTCAGAAACAAAAGTTCTACATCCATGGCCATGATTGATGTAATAGAAGAATTAACAAATGCAATGGATAACAAAAACTTTTCCATTGGAATTTTTATTGATTTGAAAAAAGCCTTCAACACCATCAATCATGCAATACTACTCAAGACATTAGAAAGGTACGGGAGACGTGGGGTGGCTGGAAAATGGGTAAAAAGTTATTTGAGTGACAGATCGTTGTTCAATTTCTTGTGGTGTCCCGCAGGGGTCAGTGTTGGGCCCTAGTTTATTCAACTTGTACATCAATGACATATTTAATGTTTCTAAAATATCAAAGTGTGTTTTATTTGCAGATGATACTAACATTTTCTATTGTGATGACAAGACTATTAATGTTATAAATACTGAATTAAGGAATATTAAAAAAACGGATGGATAGTAATAAATTATCGTTAAACTTAATTAAAAGCTATATTTTTTGGTAATTATAAGAAAAAAACAGATACGGCGATTGAGATTGATGGAATACAAATTGTTGATCGGTCCCGTTCACGTATACACAATCAAAGATACGTCAGTATAGCCCCCATGGAACTGCACACACTTGAATTTAACTGAACGTTTTCTTCAGTAGAGGTCACGGCCACTATTACAGATGTAAGTTGACCAACATAACTTCTCTTATAATAGCTTTGGATTGGCCATGCGTGGTTGCACTTATCTGGAGAAACATCCAATCAAAACAGAGGTAAGACACACCCGAATTTAGATTGGTCAAGCAGCATTGAGCTGTTCTAAACGGAAATACACTTTCTGTCTTTGCAAACCAAGTACACTTGAACTGATGCCAAATATTAGTCGTCACTAATCTGACGCAGACTTGCGGTAACATACGAATCGCTCAATCTGTTTGGGAAAACAATTTCAGAGTCAGTCAGAATCAAATCAAATGTTTACAATTTATTGACAGGTAACAGAACAAGTTCATCACAGTTGCCTGATATAAACTACACACAGTAAACTGTGCGGGATCGTCTGACTACAGAGAACCACGAACGATGTGCCACATCTCCTTAAATACCCAAATAATTCAATAGGCTAACCAAATGGTGGTGTCTGTCCTTCTAATTAGATTTGGCTCCCCATTGAGTAGGTTCCTGTACATTTACACATACAGGATCTGGGGGAGGGCACACCTTTAAGAGGCACACTACATCTCTCATATTCTATAACTTCTTTTAGCTTTTCATTGTGGCTGGGAGGATGAGACCAGTTTACCAGACACACTGAGACACTTAAAATGATACCAAACATGTTATAGTTACTTTTTGTACACACTTGACATTGCTTAGGTTTCAGTGAGCTTTAAGAGAGGGGAGGAGTCGGGGGAGATGTTGAGACTGTAGAAGGGAGGTGTTATCTGCACTGTTTTCTGTGTCTCCGATGGTGCTGTTACATGTGCAAGAGACAGTTCAAATGCTAATTCTCATGAGAGCCTTTTGTTTTGTGGAGGAATAGCCCAGACTCTCTGGCACCCGCCTTACATATGTATTCTTGACTATGTATGATGATTACCATAGTTGGTTTAAAGTAAGGAAGCAGCTACTTTTGTTTTCTTTT
>JAVLUX010000102.1:100000-147500 GCA_032164185.1 Moxostoma hubbsi
ATTTGCTTACCCCATGTGACTCAACCCTCCCTAGCAACCGGGCCAATTTGGTTACCCCATGTGACTCAACCCTCCCTAGCAACCGGGCCAATTTGGTTACCCCATGTGACTCTACCCTCCCTAGCAACCGGGTCAATTTGGTTACCCCATGTGACTCTACCCTCCCTAGCAACCGGGCCAATTTGGTTACCCCATGTGACTCAACCCTCCCTAGCAACCGGGCCAATTTGTTTACCCCATGTCACTCTACCCTCCCTAGCAACCGGGACAATTTGGTTACCCCATGTGACTCTACCCTCCCTAGCAACCGGGACAATTTGGTTACCCCATGTGACTTTACCCTCCCTAGCAACCAGGCCAATTTGGTTACCCCATGTGACTCTACCCTCCCTAGCAACCGGGCCAATTTGGTTACCCCATGTGACTCTATCCTTCCTAGCAACCGGGACAATTTGGTTACCCCATGTGACTCTATCCTTCCTAGCAACCGGGACAATTTGGTTGCTAAGGAGACCTGGCTGGAGTCTCTTGAACTTGTGACTACTCACTGAGATACTCATACCCCCCATTACAGTGTTATTGACTTTGTCACTTGAATTGTATTTGACGTGTTGGGTTATTCCAGGTCCAGCGTTGAGTGTTCGTGTCATGACCGACGACGGCGGCAAATCGAGAGGCTTCGGTTTTGTCAGCTTTGAGCGGCACGAGGACGCCCAGAGAGTGAGTGAATGTGATTTTATGATGTCTGAAATCTTGTAATATTCACTTGTACGATTTTGCATTGAGTTGATTCTGACACTCTCCTCCGGTCATCAGGCCGTGGATGAGATGAACGGGAAAGAGCTGAACGGGAAGCAGGTGTATGTGGGCCGCGCTCAGAAGAAAGGAGAGCGACAGACGGAGCTCAAACGCAAATTTGAGCAGATGAAACAGGACCGCATGACCCGCTATCAGGTAACATGACCAGCAGCCGACTGGATGAACGCCCTTTTAATTTTGTGAAGTGTTGGGATGATCTCACTGGTGGTCGCTTCTTCAACAGGGTGTGAATCTCTATGTAAAAAATCTGGACGACGGCTTGGACGACGAACGTCTGCGTAAAGAATTCGCTCCATTTGGCACCATCACAAGTGCCAAGGTATAAACGAGTTTATTTGCCAAACATCTTCATAAAGCGGAGCACGCAAGTGTCAAGTCTGTTAAATGTGTCTGTTATCGTTCTGTGCAGGTGATGATGGAGGGCGGCCGCAGCAAAGGTTTTGGATTCGTTTGTTTCTCCTCTCCCGAAGAGGCCACTAAAGCCGTGACCGAAATGAACGGACGTATCGTCGCCACAAAACCGCTGTACGTGGCCCTGGCGCAGAGGAAGGAGGAGCGTCAAGCTCACCTCACCAGCCAGTACATGCAGAGGATGGCGAGCGTCAGAGCCGTGCCGAACCCTGTCCTGAACCCATACCAGCCTACGCCACCATCCGGGTACTTCATGGCTGCCATCCCACAGGTCAGGAATCACCGTTGCCTTATATGCGAGCATGTGGTGTTTAGTCTTTGAGCTGCTTGAATCTCAATGCGTGACATTTCGTTCACAGCCTCAGAATCGTGCCGCGTACTACCCCGCCAGTCAGCTCGCGCAGCTCCGCCCCAGCCCTCGCTGGAATTCCCCAGGCGTCCGCCCTCAGCGTGAGTACCTCCACCGACGTTTCCTCCCATGACTCATACCGTAGACCTTCACAGCCGTTCATTTAACTCCTTTTCATTGCAGATTTCCAGAACATGCCCAACGCGATCAGGACTTCAGCGCCACGTCCACAGACTTACAGTGCGGTGCGGCCCCCGTCCAACCAGGTCCCCCGCATGATGACCTCGCAGCGCATGAGTGAGTGAACATCCCTGCTGTAATGCGTTCTGGAAACATGCTTCCACTCTCCATGTGTCTTAACTGTCTGTTCTGCCATCAGGCTCTCAGGGTATGGGTCCTCGGCCTCCAACGGGCGGCGCAGCGACGGGTACAGCTCCAGTGAGAATGCCGCCGTACAAGTATACACCCGCAGTCCGCAACCCACAGCAGCACATGCCCACTCAACAGCAAGTGTCCATGCAGCAGGTATTTGAGAAGCAAATGTTTGTGCTAGTTTTCCAATCAGTGGTTTCAGTTGCTGTGAGGTTTTAACATTCTCAAATGCACCTCCTGTGACCACCCGTGATGGCATCTCACGACTACATGCATCGTTTATTTATTTACATGTAAAAATGTGCCCCCCTTCCAGCCTGCCGTGCATGTTCAGGGTCAAGAGCCTCTGACGGCGTCCATGCTGGCTGCCGCCCAACCACAGGAGCAGAAGCAGATGCTGGGTAAGAATTTTCTATGCTAATTATGAAAGAATGGTTTCAAGTTCTTGACTAGCGCTTTAAAAGTTAACTGCAGAATCAAGTATTCAAGTAAACATTCAGAATGAAATGCAACACGAAACTACTGTATGATTATAATACATTAATACTTTTTAAAGGTGCCGTATGTAAGATTCAGAAAAGCGTGTTAATAGAAGACTTCAATAAGAATAAGAAGCCCAATTCAGGGGCTGTTTTGACCCCCAAAAGTGAACACGGGTCCCCCCAGGAATCAAACGCCCTGCCGAAGTTCACTCTAGTTTTTACTCTACTATGATCATGTTCCAGTTTAGCCAGACGGGATTCAGTAGAGGGCTCTCGGGAGCATAAACGTCACATCCTTTGGATTTTCCCGGCTAAACCGACCCGCTCCCTTCACATGTAAATCAGTCTACAGGCTTTAATAGGCAACATAGGAAGTCCGGAAAGGGCTCATTTTATAAGTTGCGTTACAAGCCGTTCACGCACTGGCAAAAAAAAAAATTGCAATTGTTACATGCTGCACTTTTAAAGATACTAAAGTTACCCAGTCAAGAGCAGTGAGTGTTCTCGTTTTCTTGATATGGTTGTTTGACTTATAATTACACGCTAGACTGCAGCAGGTCTATTAGCTTTAGGCTGCAACTAACGATTATTTTAATCTATTAATCGAAAGATTATTCGGCAATTATTGCAACGATTAGATCTTAACCGATTATTCAGCTTGTGCCCGACATAATGTTGTATTAAACGTGCTTACTAACACTAAAGAGGACAAAATCATCTTTAATAAATGCCCCTAAATGACATTCACTGAAATAAAGGGGAAAAACTACTTCAGTAAAGAAATTCACTGCAAAAAATATAACCATTAAATACAACCGCGCTAAAGATGTGACGCATTAAATAGAAGCGCGCTAAAGATGCAACGCATTAAATAGAAGCGCGCTAAAGATGCAACGCATTAAATAGAAGCGCGCTAAAGATGCAACGCATTAAATAGAAGCGCGCTAAAGATGCAACGCATTAAATAGAAGCGCGCTAAAGATGCAACGCATTAAATAGAAGCGCGCTAAAGATGCAACGCATTAAATAGAAGCGCGCTAAAGATGCAACGCATTAAATAGAAGCGCGCTAAAGATGCAACGCATTAAATAGAAGCGCGCTAAAGATGCAACGCATTAAATAGAAGCGCGCTAAAGATGCAACGCATTAAATAGAAGCGCGCTAAAGATGCAGCGCATTAAATAGAAGCGCGCTAAAGATGCAACGTTTCCTTGTAATTATTCCTCATCAGTTTAGTGTGAACTTCGGTCCTGCTCTCACGCATCATTAGTTTAATGTGATCTCATGTTACCTTAAATGACATCAAACAACTATTCGACAACGAACATTTTTGACGATAATGTCAGCTAATCGTTTCAGCCTTCATTAGCTTACATTTATACTTACGTGTCCCACATATTAATACAAATCCACTTTTTTCTTCGCCGTTTACGTTCACTTTAGACATCCCTCTCCGTGTTTACATGAATACTTGAACAAGACGGGCATTTTGGTGGAATTATGAGATGCGTGAACATGTTAGCGCACACATGTACGCCGCCTGTCAATCAAACGGCGCAGCTGTTACTAGATCGCTTGCGAATTATAAAATTACTTGCCCTGGATTATTTTCAACAGCAGAATATGAATTTTAACTTTATTAAGTGACACAAATGTAGCCGGTTATTTTTACATTATTGACATTTTAATCATTCTGCTCGTCTGGTCGAGCAAGTACAATTCTTTCACTTTAAAGAAATGCCAATCAAAAATGTGTTTGTTCCAGTCCTAATTGAGGTGCTCACATGTGTCTGTCTCATCTCAGGTGAGCGTCTGTTCCCGCTCATTCAGAACATGCATCCCAGTCTGGCGGGAAAGATCACCGGAATGTTGCTGGAGATCGACAACTCTGAGCTGCTGCACATGCTGGAGTCACCGGAGTCACTGCGGTCAAAGGTCAGAGGTCACATGATCTCATTCACACGACATGCAGCTTAATGCACGAGTCAGGCCACATTTGAGTTAACCCACACCTGTCAAACCAGCATACCTGTGAATCATGTGACCACTATCAGTTTGAATCTTACGCATTTTAACCCTCACAGATGTGGTCGTCCATAGACATTCAGTCTTATTTTCGGTTTATGCCCCACCCTGGTTGTCATTAAATATATCTCGGCCTCTTAGTGGACTACAAGCTCAATCTGAGATCCTCTCCTTTGCTATAATATATAACATTTTGTTCCGTGCATCAAATATATAATACGGGATTATTCACACAAGCAGTAGCTGAGATCCCGAAGGTGAACGCTGAGATGAAGTACAGCAGCAATGATCGGTGCTTAAGTGACGTTTTGTATTTAACGACTTACAGAAATCGTATTTAATTAGTGATTCTAATGACATTTTAGATATAAGAGCAAAAGCAATGAAGCATACAGTCACATGAGCATGAGAGCTTTCGTTTGATATATGACTTGACCATTGAAGTACAATTTGAAAGACTTGTATATTCATATTTGCACGCATGACCTCTAGGGGGCGCTGACTCGCGATTTTCAGGCCGTGTTTTGTGCCGCAAAAGTGGTGTTCTCAAAGTTCAGATTCTACGTTTTGAAACGATGCTTCATATGCCTGACCTATATACTTGGGAACCTTTTTTCGTGATATAGCGCCCCCTGTTGACTTGCCGGCGGGTTCTTGGAGTTTAAACATTGAAAGTGTCACAACGCTAAAAATTTTAATGGTTCAAGAACGGATTTAATTGTGTGCACGTGTGCTTTTCTTTTGCTCTTGAGGTATAAATGATCACTTCATGTTTGCATTATTTGATCGGGACGTTGTGATTTTAATATAATATCTAATTATTCCAGGTGGATGAAGCCGTTGCTGTGCTACAGGCTCATCAGGCCAAAGAAGCTGCCCAGAAATCAGTGCCCAGCCCCGCTGTATCGGCCGTTTAAGACGAGGTGACCTTTAAATGTGTTCGGATGTTGGTCACGAGTATTTACAACATTCATTTTCTCTGCCTGACTTTGCTAATAGTGACGCATTTAATCCTAATATTCCTTTCTTTTTTTTTTCTTTTTTTTTTTCAGAATTATGGAGATGACTTCAAGAAGGAAACATTGGGAAAAACTCAAAACAGGAAAATATCACCTCCCAATATTTTGCCAGGTCAAACTAAATCTTGACCTTGATTTATATGCTTAAAAAAAAAAAATACAAAAAAATAGAAAACTTTTAATTTGGAAAATCCAAAACATTCCTTTCTTTTTATTCCTCTTAATTGAATGCGCATTGTCAATTGTGTTCCTGCAGTTGATTTGCTGGACATTTGGAAAAGTACATTTGGATTAAACTTCTTGAATAAAACTTTAAACATTTATCATCGTCTGTTTTATTGAATACAGTGTAAGTTATATGACGATGTGTGTACTGAAGTCAATACAAAGTTACAATATTGACAGTTCAAGCGTTGCCATCGGTCTTCATAGTTCAGCTAATAAGTTCAGCTTTTATTCATTTCTTTGATGTTGGGGTGAAATATGGACGTGTTTTTGTCTGATTCTCAGCCAGGCTGTATATGCAGTTCTATAGGCTGCACATGCGCTTTAAGGAAGCGTTTTATGTGCAAGTGCTCATTAGAAGACCGACAATCATGCACAATGTGTGACGTCATCAAAGTAAAAGTGTATATACTGTGTGTGTGTGTGTGGCAGATGTATCTAGTGAGCTTTCATATATCCGTTGATCTAGAGTTCGCCAATTGCAGGGTCGCTTCCCTGGAGAGCACTAGGTCACTTCCTGTCTGTATATTTGCTGATAGGAGGCCGTGCCACATGCATCTTTGGATACTAGATGGCAGCAGAGTTGATGCGAATGCTGTTTGGGACAAAACACAATAAATGTGCCTCCTGTACGGAAGCTTTTGATCTTGTTTTAGCCGATCAGCATCGCTACAGCTCAACATTTTAGTCTAGCCGTGAAAGTTTTTTTTTTTTTTGTTCATAATTCTCAAGTGCAACTGAACAGGGAGTTGAAGTGCACTCGGTAATGTTTTCCTCTTTAAAAATGTGCTACTCAAATTGATTTATAAAAAAATTAAAAATAATGGCCACTTGCATGAGAAGACTCCAGTGACTTTGGCTGGGGTGCCATGTTTTGGATCACATGACCAGCTGAATTCTACTCTCTTAATGGTAAATGGCACTTATATAGCACCTTTTTAACCTTAGAGGTATTCAAAGTACTTTACACTGTGTCTCATTCACCCATTCACACACACCAGTGACATCAGCTGCCATGCTAGGTGCTAGCCTGACATTGGGAGCAACTTGGGGTTCAGTGTCTTGCCCAAGGACACTTCGGCATGTGGAGTCGTGTGGGCCGGGAATCGAACCGCCAACCCTGTGATTAGTGGCCGAACCGCTGTACCACCTGTGCCACAGCCGCCCCCAATAATTGACTTCCTACAATGACATTTTAAAAATGTTGCATCCACGCCACTAGGTGTCAGTGTATGTCCAAGATGACCATATATTTAAAGAAAATGTTGGTCATTTTTAATCGGTATATCACTTTTCCATAAAGACCGGTTGATTTAAAATCTTTCCAAATGAATTTTGTCGCTTGTTTAGAATTTATTGCGAAGGATTGGTGATTTCCAAATCACTAAAAGCGGTCATAATTGGTCATTAAACCGTTTCCGCATGGACCGAATCATTTGGAGCAATGTTCGAATCCTGCGTGTGCTGAGTGGCTCCAGTCAGGTCTCCTTAGCAACCAAATTGGCCCGGTTGCTAGGGAAGGTAGAGTCACATGGGGTAACCAAATTGTCCCGGTTGCTAGGGAAGGTAGAGTCACATGGGGTAACCAAATTGTCCCGGTTGCTAGGGGGAGGGTAGAGTCACATGGGGTAACCAAATTGGCCCGGTTGCTAGGGAAGGTAGAGTCACATGGGGTAACCAAATTGGCCCGGTTGCTAGGGAGGGTAGAGTCACACGGGGTAACCAAATTGTCCCGGTTGCTAGGGAGGGTAGAGTCACATGGGGTAACCAAATTGTCCCGGTTGCTAGGGAGGGTAGAGTCACATGGGGTAACCAAATTGTCCCGGTTGCTAGGGAGGGTAGAGTCACATGGGGTAACCAAATTGGCCTGGTTGCTAGGGAGGGTAGTGTCACATGGGGTAACCAAATTGGCCCGGTTGCTAGGGAGGGTAGAGTCACATGGGGTAACCAAATTGTCCCGGTTGCTAGGGAGGGTAGAGTCACTATAATGTGGTTCTCTGTCTATGGTTGCTGTCCTGCGCAACTTCTTGCTAATATAGTTTTGAAGCATTTGGTAGAATTAAGTTTCCACAGTCGTTACATAATAAAATCGCCAGTTAAAAACAAGCTAGGATAGATATGTTCATGTGGTGATTGATCCTCTCGATACAACATCGGTATCATAAGTACCGATACTTTATGATCGATCTTCCCTTGCTTTAATAATCACAAGTATTTCACAAAAGTATGACACGAAAACTGTGAGTCAAAAATAAAGTGTTAAAATCATTGTGATATTAATGATGATTCTATGAATATTCTGTATTTCACCCAGAATCGTCTGAGGCCCAGATCAGTTGCTCATCTCAGACCGACTGTAGGAGAACAGGTTACAAAAGTTCAGCAACCAAACGTTCCCTTCCCAACCCGGCCTTCAACTTTACAGCCCACAGTTTCTGATGATCGCCATAAAGCTCCAGATATAAATAGATTCAAGGTGTTGTCATTGACAAACTAATGCATCATGTTTGATAAGACCGATGTGGAATGATAGAGGATCTTGAGATAACCAATCCGAGAGCACAACTGTGAAACTGTAATTCACTCCGGAATAATGGGATTATTGCAGCAGTGTGAACGGGACAGATCATGTCAACTATCACATTGTTGTCGGGATGATGTTGTTAACCTCCGGGTCTCTGTCGCAATACTTGTGGGTCAAGGCTGAGGAATGTCACCTGTGGGTCTTTAAATTTAGAGTAACTTTATACATTTATTGGACAGTTAAGCAACCTTTAACAACTGTATAATCACAAAACCACGTTAACCCTCTGTGGTAAGAATTAGAAACCGTTGAGTAATGATGTTTTTTGCTTGAAGTACTTTGCAAAATCATAGATGTTTTCATGAAAAAGAATATTGGAAAATGTATATTTGAAACAAAATTTTATACAACTAAAAGCTTATATAAAAAGTGTGTGTGTGTGTGTGTGTGTACATATATATACTGTATATGTATTTATTTAACAACGTGTGTGTGTGTGTGTGTGTGTGTGTGTGTGTGTGTGTATATATATATTTATATATATATACACACTGTATTTGTGTTTATATAATATGTGTATATATAGTATAACACATACATGTTATATATAACATATGTATATATGTGTTATACTATAAAAACATATCCACATTTTATATAAACACAAATACAGTATATATGGAGTGGTGGTGGTGTTGTGGCTAGAGCACAGGGCTGCTAATAAGAAGGTTGCTGGTTTGATCCCCACAGCCACCACCATTGTGTCCTTGAGTAAGACACTTAACTCCAGGTTGCTCCGGGGGGATTGTCCCTGTAATAAGTGCACTATACTGGTAATCAGAAGGTTGCTGGTTCGATCCCCACAGCCACCACCATTGTGTCCTTGAGTAAGACACTTAACTCCAGGTTGCTCCGGGGGGATTGTCCCTGTAATAAGTGCACTATACTGGTAATCAGAAGGTTGCTGGTTTGATCCCCACAGCCACCACCATTGTGTCCTTGAGTAAGACACTTAACTCCAGATTGCTCCGGGGGGGATTGTCCCTGTAATAAGTGCACTATACTGGTAATCAGAAGGTTGCTGGTTTGATCCCCACAGCCACCACCATTGTGTCCTTGAGTAAGACACTTAACTCCAGATTGCTCCGGGGGGGATTGTCCCTGTAATAAGTGCACTATACTTGTAATCAGAAGGTTGCTGGTTTGATCCCCACAGCCACCACCATTGTGTCCTTGAGTAAGACACTTAACTCCAGATTGCTCCGGGGGGGATTGTCCCTGTAATAAGTGCACTATACTGGTAATCAGAAGGTTGCTGGTTTGATCCCCACAGCCACCACCATTGTGTCCTTGAGTAAGACACTTAACTCCAGGTTGCTCGGGGGGGATTGTCCCTGTAATAAGTGCACTATACTGGTAATCAGAAGGTTGCTGGTTTGATCCCCACAGCCACCACCATTGTGTCCTTGAGTAAGACACTTAACTCCAGATTGCTCCGGGGGGGATTGTCCCTGTAATAAGTGCACTATACTGGTAATCAGAAGGTTGCTGGTTTGATCCCCACAGCCACCACCATTGTGTCCTTGAGTAAGACACTTAACTCCAGATTGCTCCGGGGGGGATTGTCCCTGTAATAAGTGCACTATACTGGTAATCAGAAGGTTGCTGGTTTGATCCCCACAGCCACCACCATTGTGTCCATGAGTAAGATATATATATATATATACACATTGAGTATATATACACACTTGTTATATATAACATAAGTATATATGTGTTATACTATATGTACATATAGACATTTTATCTAAACACAAATACAGTATATACTGATTACAGAGTATATATTTATATCCGTGTACAGTATGAGTATATATACACACATGTTATATATAACATATGTATATATGTGTTATACTATATGTACATATACACATTTTATATAAATACAAATACAGTATATATTGATTACAGAGTATATATTTATATCCGTGTACAGTATGAGTATATATACACACATGTTATATATAACATATGTATATATGTGTTATACTATATGTACATATACACATTTTATATAAACACAAATACAGTATATACTGATTATAGTATGCTTATATACATATTTGTATACAGTATGAGTATATATACACACATATTATATATAACATATGTATATATGTGTTATACTATATGTACATATACACATTTTATATAAACACAAATACAGTATATATTGATTACAGAGTATATATTTATATCCGTGTACAGTATGAGTATATACACACACACATTATATATAACATATTTATATATGTGTTATACTATATATATATGTACAAATTTTATATAAACACAAATAAAGTATATACTGATTACAGAGTATATATTTATATCCGTGTACAGTATGAGTATATATACACACATGTTATATATAACATATGTATATATGTGTTATACTATATGTACATATACACATTTATATAAACACAAATACAGTATATATTGATTACAGAGTATATATTTATATCCGTGTACAGTATGAGTATATATACACACATGTTATATATAACATATGTATATATGTGTTATACTATATGTACATATACACATTTATATAAACACAAATACAGTATATACTGATTACAGTATACTTATATACATATTTGTATACAGTATGAGTATATATACACACACACATTATATATAACATATGTATATATGTCTTATACTATATGTACATATACACATTTTATATAAATACAAATACAGTATATATTGATTACAGAGTATATATTTATATCCGTGTACAGTATGAGTATATATACACACATGTTATATATAACATATGTATATATGTGTTATACTATATGTACATATACACATTTTATATAAACACAAATACAGTATATACTGATTATAGTATGCTTATATACATATTTGTATACAGTATGAGTATATATACACACATATTATATATAACATATGTATATATGTGTTATACTATATGTACATATACACATTTTATATAAACACAAATACAGTATATATTGATTACAGAGTATATATTTATATCCGTGTACAGTATGAGTATATACACACACACATTATATATAACATATTTATATATGTGTTATACTATATATATATGTACAAATTTTATATAAACACAAATAAAGTATATACTGATTACAGAGTATATATTTATATCCGTGTACAGTATGAGTATATATACACACATGTTATATATAACATATGTATATATGTGTTATACTATATGTACATATACACATTTATATAAACACAAATACAGTATATTTTGATTACAGTATATTTATATACATATTTGTATACAGTATGAGTATATATATATACACACACACATTATATATAACATATGTATATATGTGTTATACTATATATACATGTACACATTTTATATAAACACAAATACAGTATATTTTGATTACAGTATATTTATATACAAATTTGTATACAGTATGAGTATATATATACACACACACATTATATATAACATATGTATATATGTGTTATACTATATGTACATATACACATTTATATAAACACAAATACAGTATATTTTGATTACAGTATATTTATATACATATTTGTATACAGTATGAGTATATATATACACACACACATTATATATAACATATGTATATATGTGTTATACTATATATACATGTACACATTTATATAAACACAAATACAGTATATTTTGATTACAATATATTTATATACATATTTGTATACAGTATGAGTATATATATACACACACACATTATATATAACATATTTATATATGTGTTATACTATATATACATGTACAAATTTTATATAAATACAAATACAGTATATTTTGATTACAGTATATTTATATACATATTTGTATACAGTATGAGTATATATATATACACACACATTATATATAACATATGTATATATGTGTTATACTATATATACATGTACACATTTTATATAAACACAAATAAAGTATATATTGATTACAGAGTATATATTTATATCCGTGTACAGTATGAGTATATATACACACACACATTGTATATAACATATGTATATATGTTTTATACTATATATACATGTACAAATTTTATATAAATACAAATACAGTATATTTTGATTACAGTATATTTATATACATATTTGTATACAGTATGAGTATATATACACACACACACACACATTATATATAACATATGTACATATGTGTTATACTATATGTACATATACACATTTTATATAAATACAAATACAGTATATATTGATTACAGAGTATATATTTATATCCGTGTACAGTATGAGTATATATACACACACACATTATATATAACATATGTACATATGTGTTATACTATATGTACATATACACATTTTATATAAATACAAATACAGTATATATTGATTACAGAGTATATATTTATATCCGTGTACAGTATGAGTATATATACACACATTATATATAACATATGTATATAAGTGTTATACTAAATATACATGTACAAATTTTATATAAATACAAATAAAGTATATACTGATTACAGAGTATATATTTATATCCGTGTACAGTATGAGTATATATACACACATATTATATATAACATATGTATATATGTGTTATACTATATGTACATATACACATTTTATATAAATACAAATACAGTATATATTGATTACAGGGTATATATTTATATCCGTGTACAGTATGAGTGTATATACACACATGTTATATATAACATATGTATATATGTGTTATACTATATGTACATATACACATTTTATATAAACACAAATAAAGTATATATTGATTACAGAGTATATATTTATATCCGTGTACAGTATGAGTATATATACACACACATTATATATAACATATGTATATATGTGTTATACTATATATACATGTACAAATTTTATATAAATACAAATAAAGTATATACTGATTACAGAGTATATATTTATATCCGTGTACAGTATGAGTATATATACACACACATTATATATAACATAGGTATATATGTGTTATACTATATATACATGTACAAATTTTATATAAACACAAATAAAGTATATTTTGATTACAGAGTATATATTTATATCCGTGTACAGTATGAGTATATATACACACATGTTATATATAACATATGTATATATGTGTTATACTATATGTACATATACACATTTTATATAAACACAAATAAAGTATATATTGATTACAGAGTATATATTTATATCCGTGTACAGTATGAGTATATATACACACACATTATATATAACATATGTATATATGTGTTATACTAAATATACATGTACAAATTTTATATAAATACAAATAAAGTATATACTGATTACAGAGTATATATTTATATCCGTGTACAGTATGAGTATATATACACACACATTATATATAACATAGGTATATATGTGTTATACTATATGTACATATACACATTTTATATAAACACAAATAAAGTATATATTGATTACAGAGTATATATTTATATCCGTGTACAGTATGAGTATATATACACACACATTATATATAACATATGTATATATGTGTTATACTAAATATACATGTACAAATTTTATATAAATACAAATAAAGTATATATTGATTACAGAGTATATATTTATATCCGTGTACAGTATGAGTATATATACACACACATTATATATAACATATGTATATATGTGTTATACTAAATATACATGTACAAATTTTATATAAATACAAATAAAGTATATACTGATTACAGAGTATATATTTATATCCGTGTACAGTATGAGTATATATACACACACATTATATATAACATAGGTATATATGTGTTATACTATATATACATGTACAAATTTTATATAAACACAAATAAAGTATATTTTGATTACAGAGTTTATATTTATATCCGTGTACAGTATGAGTATATATACACACATGTTATATATAACATATGTATATATGTGTTATACTATATGTACATATACACATTTTATATAAATACAAATACAGTATATATTGATTACAGAGTATATATTTATATCCGTGTACAGTATGAGTATATATACACACGTTATATATAACATATGTATATATGTGTTATACTATATGTGTTATACTATATGTACATATACACATTTTATATAAACACAAATAAAGTATATATTGATTACAGAGTATATATTTATATTCGTGTACAGTATGAGTATATACACACACATGTTATATATAACATATGTATATATGTGTTATACTATATGTACATATTCACATTTATATAAACACAAATACAGTATATACTGATTACAGAGTATATATTTATATCCATGTACAGTATGAGTATATATACACACATATTATATATAACATATGTATATATGTGTTATACTATATGTACATATACACATTTTATATAAATACAAATACAGTATATACTGATTACAGAGTATATATTTATATCCGTGTACAGTATGAGTATATATACACACATGTTATATATAACATATGTATATATGTGTTATACTATATGTGTTATACTATATGTACATATACACATTTTATATAAACACAAATAAAGTATATATTGATTACAGAGTATATATTTATATTCGTGTACAGTATGAGTATATACACACACATGTTATATATAACATATGTATATATGTGTTATACTATATGTACATATTCACATTTATATAAACACAAATACAGTATATACTGATTACAGTATGCTTATATACATATTTGTATACAGTATGAGTATATATACACACATGTTATATATAACATAGGTATATATGTGTTATACTATATATACATTTTATATAAACACAAATAAAGTATATACTGATTACAGTATACATATATATATATATATATATATATATATATATATATATATATATATATATAAATATAGAGTATATATATACACACACGTTATATATAACATATGTATATATGTGTTATACTATAAAAACATATCCACATTTTATATAAACACAAATACAGTATATATGGAGTGGTGGTGGTGTTGTGGCTAGAGCACAGGGTTGCTAATCAGAAGGTTGCTGGTTTGATCCCCACAGCCACCACCATTGTGTCCTTGAGTAAGACACTTAACTCCAGGTTGCTCCGGGGGGGATTGTCCCTGTAATAAGTGCACTATACTGGTAATCAGAAGGTTGCTGGTTCGATCCCCACAGTCACCACCATTGTGTCCTTGAGTAAGACACTTAACTCCAGGTTGCTCCGGGGGGGATTGTCCCTGTAATAAGTGCACTATACTGGTAATCAGAATGTTGCTGGTTCGATCCCCACAGCCACCACCATTGTGTCCTTGAGTAAGACACTTAACTCCAGGTTGCTCCGGGGGGATTGTCCCTGTAATAAGTGCACTGTAAGTCGCGTTGGATAAAAGCGTCTGCCAAATGCATAAATATAAATGTAAATATATATATATATATATATATATATATATATATATATATATATATATATATATCTTTATACAGTATGAGTATATATACACACACACATTATATATAATATATGTATATATGGGATATACTATAAAAACATATACACATTTTATATAAACACAAATAAAGTATATATTGATTACAGAGTATATATTTATATCCGTGTACAGTATGAGTATATATACACACATGTTATATATAACATATGTATATATGTGTTATACTATATGTACATATACACATTTATATAAACACAAATACAGTATATACTGATTACAGTATTTTCATATATATATATATATATATATATATATATATATATATATATATACATTGAGTATATATACACACTCGTTATATATAACATAGGTATATATGTGTTATACTATATATATATGTACAAATTTTATATAAATAAAATACAGTATATTTTGATTACAGTATGCTTATATACATATTTGTATACAGTATGAGTATATATACACACATGTTATATATAACATAGGTATATATGTGTTATACTATATGTGTTATACTATATATACATGTACAAATTTTATATAAACACAAATAAAGTATATACTGATTACAGAGTATATATTTATATCCGTGTACAGTATGAGTATATATACACACGTGTTATATATAACATATTTATATATGTGTTATACTATCTATACATGTACAAATTTTATATAAATACAAATACAGTATATTTTGATTACAGTATATTTATATATATATTTGTATACAGTATGAGTATATATATACACACACACATTATATATAACATATGTATATATGTGTTATACTATATGTACATATAGACATTTATATAAACACAAATAAAGTATATACTGATTACAGAGTATATATTTATATCCGTGTACAGTATGAGTATATATACACACACATTATATATAACATATGTATATATGTGTTATACTATATATACATATACACATTTTATATAAACACAAATAAAGTATATATTGATTACAGAGTTTATATTTATATCCGTGTACAGTATGAGTATATATACACACATGTTATATATAACATATGTATATATGTGTTATACTATATGTACATATACACATTTTATATAAATACAAATACAGTATATATTGATTACAGAGTATATATTTATATCCGTGTACAGTATGAGTATATATACACACGTTATATATAACATATGTATATATGTGTTATACTATATGTGTTATACTATATGTACATATACACATTTTATATAAACACAAATAAAGTATATATTGATTACAGAGTATATATTTATATTCGTGTACAGTATGAGTATATACACACACATGTTATATATAACATATGTATATATGTGTTATACTATATGTACATATTCACATTTATATAAACACAAATACAGTATATACTGATTACAGAGTATATATTTATATCCATGTACAGTATGAGTATATATACACACATATTATATATAACATATGTATATATGTGTTATACTATATGTACATATACACATTTTATATAAATACAAATACAGTATATACTGATTACAGAGTATATATTTATATCCGTGTACAGTATGAGTATATATACACACATGTTATATATAACATATGTATATATGTGTTATACTATATGTGTTATACTATATGTACATATACACATTTTATATAAACACAAATAAAGTATATATTGATTACAGAGTATATATTTATATTCGTGTACAGTATGAGTATATACACACACATGTTATATATAACATATGTATATATGTGTTATACTATATGTACATATTCACATTTATATAAACACAAATACAGTATATACTGATTACAGTATGCTTATATACATATTTGTATACAGTATGAGTATATATACACACATGTTATATATAACATAGGTATATATGTGTTATACTATATATACATTTTATATAAACACAAATAAAGTATATACTGATTACAGTATACATATATATATATATATATATATATATATATATATATATATATATATATAAATATAGAGTATATATATACACACACGTTATATATAACATATGTATATATGTGTTATACTATAAAAACATATCCACATTTTATATAAACACAAATACAGTATATATGGAGTGGTGGTGGTGTTGTGGCTAGAGCACAGGGTTGCTAATCAGAAGGTTGCTGGTTTGATCCCCACAGCCACCACCATTGTGTCCTTGAGTAAGACACTTAACTCCAGGTTGCTCCGGGGGGGATTGTCCCTGTAATAAGTGCACTATACTGGTAATCAGAAGGTTGCTGGTTCGATCCCCACAGTCACCACCATTGTGTCCTTGAGTAAGACACTTAACTCCAGGTTGCTCCGGGGGGGATTGTCCCTGTAATAAGTGCACTATACTGGTAATCAGAATGTTGCTGGTTCGATCCCCACAGCCACCACCATTGTGTCCTTGAGTAAGACACTTAACTCCAGGTTGCTCCGGGGGGATTGTCCCTGTAATAAGTGCACTGTAAGTCGCGTTGGATAAAAGCGTCTGCCAAATGCATAAATATAAATGTAAATATATATATATATATCTTTATACAGTATGAGTATATATACACACACACATTATATATAATATATGTATATATGGGATATACTATAAAAACATATACACATTTTATATAAACACAAATAAAGTATATATTGATTACAGAGTATATATTTATATCCGTGTACAGTATGAGTATATATACACACGTTATATATAACATATGTATATATGTGTTATACTATATGTACATATACACATTTATATAAACACAAATACAGTATATACTGATTACAGTATTTTCATATATATATATATATATATATATATATATATATATATATATATATATACATTGAGTATATATACACACTCGTTATATATAACATAGGTATATATGTGTTATACTATATATATATGTACAAATTTTATATAAATAAAATACAGTATATTTTGATTACAGTATGCTTATATACATATTTGTATACAGTATGAGTATATATACACACATGTTATATATAACATAGGTATATATGTGTTATACTATATGTGTTATACTATATATACATGTACAAATTTTATATAAACACAAATAAAGTATATACTGATTACAGAGTATATATTTATATCCGTGTACAGTATGAGTATATATACACACGTGTTATATATAACATATTTATATATGTGTTATACTATCTATACATGTACAAATTTTATATAAATACAAATACAGTATATTTTGATTACAGTATATTTATATATATATTTGTATACAGTATGAGTATATATATACACACACACATTATATATAACATATGTATATATGTGTTATACTATATGTACATATAGACATTTATATAAACACAAATAAAGTATATACTGATTACAGAGTATATATTTATATCCGTGTACAGTATGAGTATATATACACACACATTATATATAACATATGTATATATGTGTTATACTATATATACATATACACATTTTATATAAACACAAATAAAGTATATATTGATTACAGAGTATATATTTATATTCGTGTACAGTATGAGTATATACACACACATGTTATATATAACATATGTATATATGTGTTATACTATATGTACATATTCACATTTATATAAACACAAATACAGTATATACTGATTACAGTATGCTTATATACATATTTGTATACAGTATGAGTATATATACACACACACATTATATATAACATATTTATATATGTGTTATACTATATATACATGTACAAATTTTATATAAATACAAATACAGTATATTTTGATTACAGAGTATATATTTATATGCGTGTACAGTATGAGTATATATACACACATGTTATATATAACATATGTATATATGTGTTATACTATATATACATGTACAAATTTTATATAAATAAAATACAGTATATTTTGATTACAGTACGCTTATATACATATTTGTATACAGTATGAGTATATATACACACATGTTATATATAACATAGGTATATATGTGTTATACTATATATACATTTTATATAAACACAAATAAAGTATATACTGATTACAGTATACATATATATATATATATATATATATATATATATATATATATATATATATATATATATATATATATAAATATAGAGTATATATATACACACACGTTATATATAACATATGTATATATGTGTTATACTATAAAAACATATCCACATTTTATATAAACACAAATACAGTATATATGGAGTGGTGGTGGTGTTGTGGCTAGAGCACAGGGTTACTAATCAGAAGGTTGCTGGTTTGATCCCCACAGCCACCACCATTGTGTCCTTGAGTAAGACACTTAACTCCAGGTTGCTCCGGGGGGGATTGTCCCTGTAATAAGTGCACTATACTGGTAATCAGAAGGTTGCTGGTTCGATCCCCACAGTCACCACCATTGTGTCCTTGAGTAAGACACTTAACTCCAGGTTGCTCCGGGGGGGATTGTCCCTGTAATAAGTGCACTATACTGGTAATCAGAATGTTGCTGGTTCGATCCCCACAGCCACCACCATTGTGTCCTTGAGTAAGACACTTAACTCCAGGTTGCTCCGGGGGGATTGTCCCTGTAATAAGTGCACTGTAAGTCGCGTTGGATAAAAGCGTCTGCCAAATGCATAAATATAAATGTAAATATATATATATATATATATATATATATATATATATATATATATATATATATATATATATATATCTTTATACAGTATGAGTATATATACACACACACATTATATATAATATATGTATATATGGGATATACTATAAAAACATATACACATTTTATATAAACACAAATAAAGTATATATTGATTACAGAGTATATATTTATATCCGTGTACAGTATGAGTATATATACACACATGTTATATATAACATATGTATAT
The DNA here is from genome assembly GCA_032164185.1 of Moxostoma hubbsi. NCBI lineage: Eukaryota > Metazoa > Chordata > Actinopteri > Cypriniformes > Catostomidae > Moxostoma > Moxostoma hubbsi. The sequence continues at coordinate 120,703 of JAVLUX010000102.1, forward strand.
ATGTGTTATACTATATGTACATATACACATTTATATAAACACAAATACAGTATATACTGATTACAGTATTTTCATATATATATATATATATATATATATATATATATATATATATATACATTGAGTATATATACACACTCGTTATATATAACATAGGTATATATGTGTTATACTATATATATATGTACAAATTTTATATAAATAAAATACAGTATATTTTGATTACAGTATGCTTATATACATATTTGTATGCAGTATGAGTATATATACACACATGTTATATATAACATAGGTATATATGTGTTATACTATATGTGTTATACTATATATACATGTACAAATTTTATATAAACACAAATAAAGTATATACTGATTACAGAGTATATATTTATATCCGTGTACAGTATGAGTATATATACACACATGTTATATATAACATAGGTATATATGTGTTATACTATATGTGTTATACTATATATACATGTACAAATTTTATATAAACACAAATAAAGTATATACTGATTACAGAGTATATATTTATATCCGTGTACAGTATGAGTATATATACACACATGTTATATATAACATATTTATATATGTGTTATACTATATATACATGTACAAATTTTATATAAATACAAATACAGTATATTTTGATTACAGTATATTTATATACATATTTGTATACAGTATGAGTATATATATACACACACACATTATATATAACATATGTATATATGTGTTATACTATATATACATGTACACATTTTATATAAACACAAATAAAGTATATATTGATTACAGAGTATATATTTATATCCGTGTACAGTATGAGTATATATACACACACACATTATATATAACATATGTATATATGTTTTATACTATATATACATGTACAAATTTTATATAAATACAAATACAGTATATTTTGATTACAGTATATTTATATACATATTTGTATACAGTATGAGTATATATACACACACACATTATATATAACATATGTACATATGTGTTATACTATATGTACATATACACATTTATATAAACACAAATACAGTACATACTGATTACAGTATTTTCATATATATATATATATATATATATATATACACATTGAGTATATATACACACTCGTTATATATAACATAAGTATATATGTGTTATACTAAATATACATGTACAAATTTTATATAAACATAAATAAAGTATATGTTGATTACAGAGTATATATTTATATCCGTGTACAGTATGAGTATATATACACACACATTATATATAACATATGTATATATGTGTTATACTAAATATACATGTACAAATTTTATATAAATACAAATAAAGTATATACTGATTACAGAGTATATATTTATATCCGTGTACAGTATGAGTATATATACACACACATATTATATATAACATATTTATATATGTGTTATACTATATGTACATATACACATTTTATATAAACACAAATACAGTATATACTGATTATAGTATGCTTATATACATATTTGTATACAGTATGAGTATATATACACACATATTATATATAACATATGTATATATGTGTTATACTATATGTACATATACACATTTTATATAAATACAAATACAGTATATATTGATTACAGAGTATATATTTATATCCGTGTACAGTATGAGTATATATACACACATGTTATATATAACATATGTATATATGTGTTATACTATATGTACATATACACATTTTATATAAATACAAATACAGTATATATTGATTACAGAGTATATATTTATATCTGTGTACAGTATGAGTATATATACACACATGTTATATATAACATATGTATATATGTGTTATACTAAATATACATGTACAAATTTTATATAAACATAAATAAAGTATATATTGATTACAGAGTATATATTTATATCCGTGTACAGTATGAGTATATATACACACACATTATATATAACATATGTATATATGTGTTATACTAAATATACATGTACAAATTTTATATAAACATAAATAAAGTATATATTGATTACAGAGTATATATTTATATCCGTGTACAGTATGAGTATATATACACACACATTATATATAACATATGTATATATGTGTTATACTAAATATACATTTACAAATTTTATATAAATACAAATAAAGTATATACTGATTACAGAGTATATATTTATATCCGTGTACAGTATGAGTATATATACACACATATTATATATAACATATTTATATATGTGTTATACTATATGTACATATACACATTTATATAAACACAAATACAGTATATACTGATTATAGTATGCTTATATACATATTTGTATACAGTATGAGTATATATACACACATATTATATATAACATATGTATATATGTGTTATACTATATGTACATATACACATTTTATATAAATACAAATACAGTATATACTGATTACAGAGTATATATTTATATCCATGTACAGTATGAGTATATATACACACATGTTATATATAACATATGTATATATGTGTTATACTATATGTACATATACACATTTTATATAAATACAAATACAGTATATATTGATTACAGAGTATATATTTATATCCGTGTACAGTATGAGTATATATACACACATATTATATATAACATATGTATATATGTGTTATACTATATGTACATATACACATTTTATATAAATACAAATACAGTATATATTGATTACAGAGTATATATTTATATCCGTGTACAGTATGAGTATATATACACACATATTATATATAACATATGTATATATGTGTTATACTATATGTACATATACACATTTTATATAAATACAAATACAGTATATATTGATTACAGAGTATATATTTATATCTGTGTACAGTATGAGTATATATACACACATGTTATATATAACATATGTATATATGTGTTATACTATATGTACATATACACATTTTATATAAATACAAATACAGTATATATTGATTATAGTATGCTTATATACATATTTGTATACAGTATGAGTATATATACACACATATTATATATAACATATTTATATATGTGTTATACTATATGTACATATACACATTTATATAAACACAAATACAGTATATACTGATTATAGTATGCTTATATACATATTTGTATACAGTATGAGTATATATACACACACACATTATATATAACATATGTATATATGTGTTATACTATATATACATGTACAAATTTTATATAAACACAAATACAGTATATACTGATTACAGAGTATATATTTATATCCGTGTACAGTATGAGTATATATACACACATGTTATATATAACATATGTATATATGTGTTATACTATATGTACATATACACATTTATATAAACACAAATACAGTATATATTGATTACAGAGTATATATTTATATCCGTGTACAGTATGAGTATATATACACACGTTATATATAACATATTTATATATGTGTTATACTATATGTACATATACACATTTTATATAAATACAAATACAGTATATTTTGATTACAGTATGCTTATATATATATTTGTATACAGTATGAGTATATATACACACACACACATTATATATAACATATGTATATATACTCATACTGTATAGAAATATATGTATATATAAATATACTGTAATCAATATATACTGTATTTGTGTTTATATAAAATGTGGATATGTACATATAATATAACACATATATACCTATGTTATATACAACATGTGTGTGTATATACTCATACTGTACACGGATATATATATATATAAAAGCATATGTATAGTATATCAGTATATATAATATAACACATATGCATATGTTATAATGTGTGTATATATTTTATATATATATACATATACAGTATATACAAATTTGATGTATATAATGTGTTTATATATATATATATACTGTATATATAAAGTTTTATGTAAATGTATCTGCATCTTTAATCAGAACAGCATTACATTATTTCTTTAGAGTCCAATATAAACAAGCAACTAAAATTCATATATTTATTATTTTCTAAAATAACTGATATTACGTCATTATCAGAGTTTTGTTTCAAAACATGATAGCTCGTCTCTTTCATCTGGCATGAATGATTTTTTTTATTTACTATCACACTGGCGATAAGATGCTGTCCTCAGTGTCTGTCTCAGACTGTCTCGGCCTTCAATAAACACTTCTTATCACACACATTTACAACATGATCAAATCACTGTGATTCAGACACACTTATTGTGCTCCAGAGAAATGCAAACGGGATGTTCTAATCCTGCTGAAGTGCAGGTAAACTATTAATCCTTAAACAACAACAGAGGACTGTAATGCACTATGATCTGTAGTGTAACACTGAAATATGTTTGGGAACAATGGGGAATTTGCCACGTTTTCAAGAAATACACGGGTCCACGCATCTGAGGCCACATTGGAAATGTTGCATTCAAAGTTTTTCTCCCTTTTTCTCCCTATTTGTAACGCCCAAGTCGCAATATTATCCCATGTGACTCTACCCTCCCTAGCAACCGGGCCAATTTGGTTGCTAAGGAGACCCGGCTGGAGTCACTCAGCACACCCTTCCACCACTTACATTTTTTATTTATTTTTTGGTGGATTTTCTCCCCAATCTGGAACGCCCAATTCCCAATGTGCTCCAAGTCCTCGTGGTGGCGACGTGACTCGCCTCAATCCGGGTGGTGGAGGACGAATCTCAGTTGCCTCCGCGTCTGAGACCATCAATCCGCGCATCTCATCATGTGACTTTTTGAGTGCGTTACCGTGGAAACGTAGCACGTGTGGATGCTTCCCGCTATTCTCCACGGCAACTACGCACAACTCACCACACGCCCCACTGAGAGCGAGAACCACATTATAGTGACCACGAGGAGGTTACCCCATGTGACTCTACCCTCCCTAGCAACCGGGGCAATTTGGTTGCTAAGGAGACCTGACTGGAGTCACTCACCACACGCCCCATTGAGAGCGAGAATCATTAATCACCACCACAAGGAGGTTACCCCATGTGACTCTACCCTCCCTAGCAACCGGGGCAATTTGGTTACCCCATGTGACTCTACCCTCCCTAGCAACCGAGACAATTTGGTTACCCCATGTGACTCTACCCTCCCTAGCAACCGGGACAATTTGGTTACCCCATGTGACTCTACCCTCCCTAGCAACCGGGACAATTTGGTTACCCCATGTGACTCTACCCTCCCTAGCAATCAGGCCAATTTGGTTACCCCATGTGACTCTACCCTCCCTAGCAACCAGGCCAATTTGGTTACCCCATGTGACTCTACCCTCCCTAGCAACCAGGCCAATTTGGTTACCCCATGTGACTCTACCCTCCCTAGCAACCGGGCCAATTTGGTTGCTAAGGAGACCTGACTGGAGTCACTCAGCACGCCCTGAATTCAAACTCACGACTCCAGGGGTGATAGTCAGTGGCAATACTCGCTGAGATACCCAGACGCCCCAACCCAAAGTCAAATTTAAACAAAGTATTATGATGTTATGATGCAAAAATTAAAAAGAGTAATTCTGCACTATTTCTAGGGCGCAAATTCAATAAACAAAAGACTGTTTTATTGGTTCAGTGCATGTTTACTTCTTCACGTGGGTTTGAGCAGCCACCAACATCAACAACAAACACGATAAACGCGGTATTTTCCTATAAGCGGCTTTGGTGAACGTCCGTGGAAAATGTAAATGTACTTAATCGGAATGCGAGTGGAAAAGCACGAGCAGCTACTTGTTGATTTGATTGAAAGCAATAAAGTAATTAGCTTATCTGGTTAAGTCGCCGTGCTAGGCACTGCTGAGATAATAAACCAGACCAGGTCATACATGATCTCATTATCTCACTGAAAAACATGTCAGTGAACTCAATGAGGAATTTCTCAAACAAGTGATAAAAGTGGAGAACAACACTGACAGTCTGCGATACAGACATGTCAGATTAATTGACTAGTACTTGTTTTGTGGGAATGTCTACGTGCTCCTCTAACCCGCAGTTCATTGAAGCATTGTAGCTCAGGAAGTGAGTAATTACTCATGCTAATGAAGTAACGGGCTAATGAGGAATGTCGATGTCTTCACGGGTCAATGACCGCTTTCTTTGGCATTTATCCAGCCCAGCGTTGTAATGATAGGGGCCATATAACTACTTCAAGTGTCCTTGGTTGCTTGGTACAGCCTGGTGTAATGACCACATCTGAGATAATAGTGCCTCACCTAGAAACATCCCAAGCTGCCGTTGGTTTGCACTGAAGGGGCGTTATCAACACTCAATTGCTGAACAGATCAAGGGAGTTGTTGATGTTGTTTGTCAGGTCAAGGTTCAAGAGTTTAACCGTATAAGTAGGAGTCGTGTCAGTGACAGATGTGAGGATCTCGCAGGTTGAGGTGGACATTGAGTTTGAGTTCTAGAAGACGTTTCACGTGTTTCACACATTGAAAGATGGATTACGAATGTGATTGTTCAGAGAGCTCCGGACAGTCAAACGCCATCCTCTTCAACATTCTCAGCCGAGGCGAGCCCGCTCAAAACGAGCCGAACTACGACCGGGTTCCTCACACGTGCAACTGCGAGAAACGTAGGAAAGTTTGTCTGAAGACCCCCGACGAGACGTGTCGGAAGGCTTCGAGCGTCCTGGTCAAGACGATGCACTTCATGAGGAGTTTGCCGGCGTTCCAGCAACTCCCGCCCAAAGACCAGCTGTCCCTGCTGCAGAACTGCTGGGCGCCACTTTTCATTCTGGGTCTGGCCCAGGACGGGTTCCGCTTTGAGATCGACGACACTCCGGCGCCCAGCATGCTGGAGAGAATTCTTCTGAACGACCAGGACGCGTCGAACTCGGAGCGAGAGCAGCCCACGCTCGCCGGAGTCCAAACGCTCACATCGTGCCTCAAGAAGTTCTGGAGTCTGGACTTAAGCCCAAAGGAGTACGCGTATCTGAAAGGCACCATCATATTCAATCCTGGTACGTCTTATTAACACTCGTGTGACCGTCCAGACATTTGTGTCTTATTCATGTTTGTGTTTTTATCATTTTGTCTGTGTTAATGCAAACGGCGTACAGCTTGCCAAATGTGTGTGTGTGTGTGTATGTGTGTGTATGTCTGTATTGTGAAGTGTGTGTGTGTATGTCTGTATTGAGAAGTGTGTGTGTTTGTGTGTGTGTGTGTGTATTGAGACGTGTGTGTATTGAGACGTGTGTGTGTATTGAGACGTGTGCGTGTGTGTGTCTGTGTGTGTGTATTGAGATGTGTGTGTGTATGTGTGTATTGAGACATGTGTGTGTGTGTATTGAGATGTGTGTTTGTATTGAGACGTGTGTGTGTATTGAGACGTGTGCGTGTGTGTGTGTCTGTGTGTGTGTATTGAGATGTGTGTGTGTATGTGTGTATTGAGACATGTGTGTGTGTGTATTGAGACGTGTGTGTGTGTGTATTGAGACGTGTGTGTGTGTATATCTGTATTGTGAAGTGTGTGTGTGTGTATTGAGCCGTGTGTGTGTGTGTGTGTATTGAGACGTGTGTTTGTATTGAGACGTGTGTGTGTATTGAGCCGTGTGTGTGTGTGTGTGTGTGTATTGAGCCGTGTGTGTGTGTGTGTGTGTGTGTGTGTGTATTGAGACGTGTGTGTGTATTGAGACGTGTGTGTGTGTGTGTGTCTGTGTGTATGTGTGTATTGAGATGTGTGTGTGTGTGTGTGTGTGTATTGAGATGTGTGTGTGTATGTGTGTATTGAGATGTGTGTGTGTGTCTGTGTGTGTGTATTGAGATGTGTCTGTGTGTGTGTGTTTGTGTATTGAGACATGTATGTCTGTATTGTGAAGTGTGTGTGTGTATTTCTGTATTGTGAAGTGTGTGTGTGTGTGTGTGTGTGTATTGAGACGTGTGTGTGTCTCAGATTGTGTTGTGTATGTGTGTGTGTCTCAGATTGTGTTGTGTGTGTGTGTGTATTGAGACGTGTGTGTGTGTGTGTGTGTGTGTGTATTGAGACGTGTGTGTGTCTCAGATTGTGTTGTGTATGTGTGTGTGTGTATTGAGACGTGTGTGTGTGTTTGTGTATTGAGACGTGTGTTTGTGTGTGTGTGTATTGAGACGTGTGTTTGTGTGTGTGTCTCAGATTGTGTTGTGTATGTGTGTTTGTGTATTGAGACGTGTGTGTGTGTTTGTGTATTGAGACGTGTGTTTGTGTGTGTGTGTATTGAGACGTGTGTTTGTGTGTGTGTCTCAGATTATGTTGTGTATGTGTGTTTGTGTATTGAGACGTGTGTGTGTGTTTGTGTATTGAGACGTGTGTTTGTGTGTGTGTGTGTGTGTGTGTAATCAAACGGGCATTTAAAGGGTTAAAATACTGAAAATTAATATTTGATAGTTCTGATCAGGACTGATGTTGGTTAAATAAATGAACTCACTGAAAGTGGAAAATAATAAGAATATATAATATTATTATTACATGTTTGACCTCTAATGACCTCTGAGCAACTGTATGTTTTGATTGACACACAAGAGTTAAAAGCTGACATGATTGACATAAGAAATGCCAAATAACCATCCAGCTTTTCTCTGTGTCTGCAGATGTGCCGGGCCTGAAGGCAGCGTGGTTCGTCGAGGGTCTGCAATATGAAGCTCAACTTGTCCTGAAGGATGTTCTGGGGCCTCTTCATCCAGAGGACAAAGGACGCTTCGCACACGTCCTCCTCACCGCGTCCACTTTAAAGTCCATCACTCCTGCCCTCATCACAGAACTGTTCTTCCGGCCGGTCATCGGTCAAGTGGACTTTCTGGACTTGTTGGTGGACATGTTGTTCAGCAGGTAGTGACCCGGGACCGATGGACCGCTTGTGCTGCAGTCGGCGCAGTCTTCCGCACATTGTGACTGTTTACACCTTGATATTACGGCACCTTTGTAACGAGCTATTTAGGTCACAGGAAAGAGATTATCTTTGCTTTTTGTACGGGAATCGATTGTCTACATGTTTTACTTGTTGTCAGAACAAGAACTCTCTTGAAAACATCTCCAGACCTCAAGGGGGTTCATGTATCGTCTCTGTGAGAAATCTGTGATCCGCCATCGAGGACAAGATTTGTGTGTTATCTATTTGTACACATTTTAGGATGATTAATCAACACATTGCCTCAATCTAGCATCTGTCGTGTACAGTATTATTTATAAGCGATGATTGGTTTGTCTAGTAATTGGTTTTATAGTGTTGTTTTGGGTATATAATAAACATAATAACCCTGTAACCCTGTTTCAACCTCTCACTTAACCAATGTACAGTGACCTCGAAATCATTTAGGAATATTTCGGGTTCAAGTTATGATCAATGGACTACTGTGTGTTACTACGGAAGTTCTGAACCGCAAGGTGGAAAAACAAAGTGTCTCAGTTCCTTCCTGAGCATAATGGTGCGTTCACATACAACGCGTTTCACGCAGCGCGATTACAAAGTCAATGCAAAGACGTGATTCACAGCGAATTTTCTCTCTTCAAAATTTTTTTTTTTCTTCCAAAATTTGTTTTTTTTCTTCTTTAAATTTTTTTTTTCTTCTTCCAAAATTTGTTTTTTTCCTCTATTCAAAAAAATATTAAAATGTACATTTTAAAATACTCTTTCAAAAGTACAGACACAAGACGTAAACAATATGTGTGTGAACATGATTTTATATGAATTTTTTCAAATTTTCTCATTTGGTCATGTTTAATTTCAGAAATACTAAAGGTTATTTTGCCATTTTTAATACAATGTTCACTCTTGACAGTCTGATCAAATGAGTAAGAAAACAGATATTTAAAATCACAGCTTGTATATTTCTTCCAGTTCATTCATCACGATAATACAGTGCGGTCGAGTCGAGGTCATTGCATTGTGGGGTACAGCGTGTGTCAGTGTGCTCTGTTGGATATTTGGGCAAATGCAGCAGGCCATCTGGCTTTTCCATGCATACAGAAACTTCCCATACCATGCACAGTATACATACTACATGCTTCAGTCATAGTACATATACATTCACGCATTTGGGAGACACTTTACAGTGCATTAGGTGCTATTTTAAGTGCTGTGACACCGCCTCCGCACACGCTTCAAGCCCTTAAAAATTCCTCGAATGTCGAAAGTCAAGGATGACACGCTGCATACAAGTCCTACAGATTATGGACAGACCAACAACTTTACAAAAACATTTTTGGCTCTTCATCTGAAACACGTAAACACTGAAGTAGAGGTCGACCGATAGTGGGTTTAGCCGATAACTGATTAATCGGCTGATAGTTTTTAAAATTGATTTGTTGAATGTCAAAAAATATCTTATTCTTTCCTTACTATGACAAAGTGTCCTAAATGAGTAAAATCCGAACTCATGAAAAGTCGTACGTAATTTACGAGTTTCTAACAATTGGCTTCATTATCTGTAGTGAAAGTCGTAGGGATTCAAACGAGTGCAGTCGCACGAAATCAAACCAATTAGCCAAATTTAGGAAAGTTGTACGAATTCTGACGATTTGAGAGTGTGATGTTAAAATCCCAGATGCAGTTTATTGTTCAACCAAAATCCCCAAAATAACCAGAAAAATGTATTTGCTGCATAACACGCAACTTTTAAGTAGAAACAAGCACAAAACACGCCGGGGACTCCTATTTTGAAATGACGAAATGCTGTAAAATCTATCGGCAACTAATCACATAGATTTTTGCCGATAACGATAGTCCCAAAAAACAACTATCGGCGGTAAAACCGATATATCGTTTACCTCTACACTGAAGTGGTTTAATAGCTTGGTTTTAAATTTAAATTTATAATTTTTTTCTCTCCCCAATCTGTAACGCCCAATTCCCAATGCGCTCCAAGTCCTCGTGGTGGCGTAGTGACTCGCCTCAATCCAGGTGGTGGAGGACGAATCTCAGTTGACTCCACGTCTGAGACCGTCAATCCGCGCATCTTATCACGTGACTCGTTGAGCGCGTTTCCATGGTGATGTAGCGTGTGGAGGCTTCACGCTATTCTCCGCGGCATCCACACACAACTCACCACACGCCCCACCGAGAGCGAGAACCACATTATAGCGACCACGAGGAGGTTACCCCATGTGACTCTACCCTCCCTAGCAACCGGACCAATTTGGTTACCCCATGTGACTCTACCCTCCCTAGCAACCGGGCCAATTTGGTTACCCCATGTGACTCTACCCTCCCTAGCAACCGGCCCAATTTGGTTACCCCATGTGACTCTACCCTCCCTAGCAACCGAGACAATTTGGTTACCCCATGTGACTCTACCCTCCCTAGCAACCGGGCCAATTTGGTTGCTATGGAGACCTGAACTATACCTCAGATACCAGAATTTTATGTAAAGATAAATATATATGGTGACCTATTACCGCTTTGCTAGTTTCACAAGGGGAACAATACCAGATAACCCAAATACAGACGCAACAGAATGAACCAGAGTGATGCGAAGAGAGAGTTCAGACATTCAAAGAGTGTTTTACCATTGTGCTCTTACACACAATGAACTGGAATGTGAAATGTTTTGTTGGCGCAGGTAAATGCAAAATGCTAACACAGATCACTTATGCTAAAAGAGTCCGTTTATTAGATGTTTTGTAAACATGTCTGACAGAAAGTATATCTTGGATATCTTACATTAAATCACTATAAGCTATATTTGGCATATCCTGAAAGTAAAATATAGAGTCGCTAGCGTGACGTTAGGCCGCATGGTGTCATAGAGGACATTAGCGAGGGGAATTTTCACTGGAGTTTTGCCCCTCCTCCGCAATGTAACTCCAAGAAACAGTCGGATATTATTTCCTTTCTTCTGTCTAACCTGACAAACAAGTTCACGGCACAGACCTGAGGGAAACAGAGGGAGGAGACGCCGATGCAGCCTTCCGAGAAGAATAATGCACAGAAGAGAGAGAGAGGGAGAGCGAGAGAGAGACTTTCTGCGGTTAACACGTACAAGTGTAAATATGTTTTATGCAATGCAGCTACGATTGTGTACTAAAATGTGACACGCACGCTACAAACACAAAATGACGCAGGTACCGTTTACAAATAATGATTAGAAGAAAGAAGGCCGTGTTGCTCAACAGGAAACCGATGGAGTGCGTACTCCGGGTAGGGAAGGAGGTATTGCCCCAAGTACCTCGGGGTCTTGTTCACGAGTGAGGGGACAATGGAGCGGGAGGTTGGCCGGAGAATCGGGGTATTGCACTCGCTCTGAGCCGGAAGGCAAAGCTCTCGATCTACCGGTCAATTTTTGTTCCTACCCTCACCTATGGTCATGAAGGCTGGGTCATGACCGAAAGAACTAGGTCACGAGTACAAGCGGCCGAAATGGGCTTCCTCAGAAGGGTGGCGGGCTTCTCCCGTAGAGATTTATATTTATGCATTTGATGACGTTTTTATCCAAAGTGACTTACAGTGCACTTATTACAGGGACAATCAAGGACACAATGGTGGTGACTGTGGGGATCGAACCAGCAACCTTCTGATTACCAGTACAGTGCACTTATTACAGGGACAATCCCCCCGGAGCAACCTGGAGTTAAGTGTCTTACTCAAGGACACAATGGTGGTGGCTGTGGGGATCAAACCAGCAACCTTCTGATTACCAGTACAGTGCACTTATTACAGGGACAATCCGCCCGGAGCAACCTGGAGTTAAGTGTCTTACTCAAGGACACAATGGTGGTGGCTGTGGGGATCAAACCAGCAACCTCCTGATTACCAGTATAGTGCACTTATTACAGGGACAATCCCCCCGGAGCAACCTGGAGTTAAGTGTCTTACTCAAGGACACAATGGTGGTGGCTGTGGGGATCGAACCAGCAACCTTCTGATTACCAGTATAGTGCACTTATTACAGGGACAATCCCCCCGGAGCAACCTGGAGTTAAGTGTCTTACTCAAGGACACAATGGTGGTGGCTGTGGGGATCAAACCAGCAACCTTCTGATTACCAGTATAGTGCACTTATTACAGGGACAATCCGCCCGGAGCAACCTGGAGTTAAGTGTCTTACTCAAGGACACAATGGTGGTGGCTGTGGGGATCAAACCAGCAACCTTCTGATTACCAGTATAGTGCACTTATTACAGGGACAATCCGCCCGGAGCAACCTGGAGTTAAGTGTCTTACTCAAGGACACAATGGTGGTGGCTGTGGGGATCAAACCAGCAACCTTCTGATTACCAGTACAGTGCACTTATTACAGGGACAATCCCCCCGGAGCAACCTGCAGTTAAGTGTCTTACTCAAGGACACAATGGTGGTGGCTGTGGGGATCAAACCAGCAACCTTCTGATTACCAGTATAGTGCACTTATTACAGGGACAATCCCCCCCGGAGCAACCTGGAGTTAAGTGTCTTACTCAAGGACACAATGGTGGTGGCTGTGGGGATCAAACCAGCAACCTCCTGATTACCAGTATAGTGCACTTATTACAGGGACAATCCCCCCCGGAGCAACCTGGAGTTAAGTGTCTTACTCAAGGACACAATGGTGGTGGCTGTGGGGATCAAACCAGCAACCTCCTGATTACCAGTATAGTGCACTTATTACAGGGACAATCCCCCCGGAGCAACCTGGAGTTAAGTGTCTTACTCAAGGACACAATGGTGGTGACTGTGGGGATCGAACCAGCAACCTTCTGATTACCAGTTATGTGCTTTAGCCCACTACACCACCACCAGGCGGTAGGGATAGAGATAGGGTGAGGAGCTCAGTCATCCGTGAGGAGCTCGGAGTAGAGCCGCTGCTCCTTTGCGTCAAAAGGAGTCAGTTGAGGTGGTTTGGGCATCTGGTAAGGATGCCCCCGGGGTGCCACCCTAGGGAGGGGTTTCAGCTGGGAGAAGGCCTCGGGGAAGACCCAGGACTAGGTGGAGAGATTACATCTCCACACTGGCCTGGGAACGCCTCGGGGTCCCCCAGTCAGAGCTGGTTAATGTGGCTCGGGATAGGGAAGTTTGGAGCTCCCTGCTGGAGCTGCTGCCCCCGCGACCCGACTTCGGATAAGCGGTTGAAGATGGATGGATGGAGAAAAAAGAAGAGGAAAAAAAAAAATCAGGGTAATTTCCCTTTTTATTTTGATAAAAAAAACAACAAAAAACATCTTTACAAATCCTTGATAAAAATTCCACAATGAAGATATGGACGTCTTGTCATAAAGTGAGCAGTACAAGTTATTGCATTACATTTTTATTAAAAAAAGAAAACAGTTCTGAGTTGACACATGCAGGACGGGCTACCACAGCAAAGCAGTCTGATCTATAGCAACACCACGGCGTGCTAATGCTGCCATTAATCAGTGCTTAAACCAAACATACTAGATGCATTACCACATATAAGACGACGGTTGCGACTCTTCTTCCAAAGTACAATCAAAACAAACACTTAAGGAAATACCAGATGGCAATGATTTGGTCAGGACACTTCAGGTCCCTTGAGTCACCATCCATATGGCTTCTGTCGAGGGCAGTAGGAAGGAAACCATCAAGTCAACCAACATTTTTTAGCAACAGGCTCCCATGTTTAACATACACACTCTATAGGAACACAACAGAACATGCGTGATTGACAGCAGTTTGCACACACATTCAGAGTCTCCGCAGCATAATCGCTGCTTTCACTGAAACACGAGCACACGGACAGAGAGAACACGAAGTAGGCATTAATAATGGACAGGAAACCGCTGGTGGCGTTAGCACAATAATGGCGCTCCTGATGAATCCGGGGCCGAGCTGGAGTAAAAATCTGTGGAGGAAAAGAACATTTTTATAATTGCACTTATGATGCATTAATTGCAAATGCATTTTAAAAATGGCTTCAAAATCCACAATTTTGGTATGACCGTATCATGCCCGCTACTGATATTTACTGGCCAATTATTGATCAAATAAAAACCATTGGCATATCAGACATGAGCATGAAAATGCAATGGGAAACACTAATGGGTTTATTTGTAATTATGTTCATTTATTGCATTGTATAAAGTTTAAAATCCATTTTTTTCTGTGCAATATAAAGAAATACCAACCAAGTCCAAAAACGTAAAGCATGCCCATCCGTAAAACGTGAGACGCACTGATAAGTTGATAAACGATTAAAGGCCTAGTTCACCAACGTCGTTCTAAACCGGTATGACTTTGTTAGAAATGTTGAAAAGTGGAGACAGAGTCCCATCTTGGTGAAAGTCACCCCCGAAGGTTTTGGAACAACATGACGGTGAGTAAATCACTTTTGCGTCTCACTCCAGTCATGCATCTTCAAATAAAGACACTCTCCAGCATCCAAAGATTGCATTGTATGACAACACAGAAATGTGAGACCGTCAGAGCATGATGAGAGCACCCCCCCTCCCCCAAAACCCCCCCACCCCCCTCCCCTACCCGTCCCGGACGGGTAGATGTGACCCGATACCCTGGAATACTGGATAAACTGGTAGGAGGCGAACGAAGGCCCCTCCAGAACATTTGTGTATGAGATGAGACGCTTCAGTTTACAAAGAGGGCATGGGCGGGCGAGGGCATTATTCTTTAGAGGGCAGATCAAAGCCAGGAATGCCAACTGGAAAGTGGAGAAAGAGGGAGAAAATGTTTAGAAATTGAACTATTACAGTAGGGCACCGGCGGGAAAGAATACCCCATTCTGAGGGTGCCATTCTACACCGTTTATACCCCAAGGATGGGTTAACGTGGCACCGCGGGGTGGCAGTCAACCACCCTTTCAAATCAAGCCTCGTCTAGACCAACAGTGGAGTGATATGAGAACCAGTCGCTGTACCTGGAACGTCATAGCAACACTTCCCAGAGAACATAATACCCATAATCCCACGCCAATGCGTGATGCGTTTACAGGGGGTTACGTGGAAAACCAAAAAAACGTTGAGACTTACTTTTCCGGCTGTGGCCTCTCATTTCATATTTAATATTTCGGGCGAGCAGATCTGAGGTTGTCGATTCCGACACTTGCATCTCGTGTTCCCCTTCGAGGGAAATGAAAGAGTGTCAGTCATGCACTTTGGACACTTAACCAACTCTTAGCAAGAAAACTACCGAAGACGTCTTACCATCACTGAAGGTTAAAGTCATGGTCTCATTGCCGCTGTCAGGCAGCGTTCCGTCCCTCCTGCCGTTGGCGTGATGCGTCGCATCCTGAGATTTACAGTCTTTGCTTTTGTAGCCTTTAGAGGACTTATGGCGGGTGCTGATGCGTATGACGCCATGCACCAACCGACACTCGGCTTCCTGCTCTTCTAAGTTATAGTCCTGAGCGATGCTGTTGATCAGGTCGCTGATCTCGTTGGTTTTACGAGAGAACGACAATTCGGACGTGCACTTGGCCAGCTGCTCGATCTGGTGCATTTTAAAAAGTTCCAGAAGCTTTTTAGTGATCAGCGAGTCGATATCGGTGCCACCGTCATCCAGGTCATCGAGATCCAAGTCCTCTCTCGAGTAGACGCTGGTGTTGCTGATTGGCCTCTGGCTGTCTCCCTTCACCGCTACCTTGGACCGTCGCGGCGGTGCCTCCGAGTTGTCGGGGTAGTCCACCTTTTTACCGCCGATGCAGACGTCGCCATACCTGAAGCTGCCAGAGCTGGGCAGCTGCCTCGGCTTGCTGGGTTCAACGCCACACGTTGGGTTGGACAGCGCCAGACCGTTGGACTTCCGTGGCTCCGGCTCAACGTTCAGCGGGTTATCAGTGGAGCTCTCGTTGGGCGGAGGACAAGGTTTGCGAGACCCGTAGAGCCCACATGTGAGAACGCAACACAGTAGAGCTTTACAACCGCTCCAGCCGAGGGAGGCGCAAGATCCACAGGCTTGAGCGCCCTGCGGCGAGTCCGCAGAGCCCGGTATGAAGCCCAGGGTTTCCGAGGCTCGGCCACTGGCGTAGTACGGGTGGGCTTTACGGGGGAATTGCGCATCTACGCTGCGAGGCTGCTCGCTGTAGTGCTCTCTGTAGGCGTCTTGCGTGGTGATGCTGTCCCTGGAGTAGGTGCGGCTTTGCCTGTAGCCATCAGCCTTCGATCGGCTCGAGACGTGAGGACGCATCTTGTGATGTGTTCCCGTGCTGTGGCCAGGCATAACTCGCCACATTCAGGACCTGCAGGAATGTACAAACACTCTGAACGTTAAACGCATCAAAATTCATCCAAGCAAAAATGTAAATAATCCAGTCAGAGTAACCCGTTGATACACGCCCCCTTTTTGGCACAAACCGTGAAAATGTCACAGCATGGTTGTATTTACGGGACCCTTTAGAGTTTGGACACAGTTGGAGTATCTTTTGAAAGAGACACTTTGAACTTTATTTCACAAGTTTCAGAATTAATAAAAGTTGTTATTTATTAAAGTTAGAGAAGCTGAAGTTTATAATAATGGAAATATTTAGTGCTGAATGTGTTTTTATAATGTAAAAAAACAATAATAAATGTGTTTTGATATGGCATGTTTTCGTAATAAAAGTCCCGTTTGGATGTGGCATGTTTTCGTAATAAAAGTCCCGTTTACATATGGCATGTTTTCATAATAAAAGTCCCGTTTTGATATTGCATGTTTTCGTAATAAAAGTCCCGTTTGGATGTGGCATGTTTTCATAATAAAAGTCCCGTTTACATATGGCATGTTTTCATAATAAAAGTCCCGTTTTGATATTGCATGTTTTCATAATAAAAGTCCCGTTTACATATGGCATGTTTTCATAATAAAAGTCCCGTTTGGATGTGGCATGTTTTCATAATAAAAGTCCCGTTTACATATGGCATGTTTTCATAATAAAAGTCCCGTTTTGATATTGCATGTTTTCATAATAAAAGTCCCGTTTTGATATTGCATGTTTTCATAATAAAGTCCCGTTTTGATATTGCATGTTTTCATAATAAAAGTCCCGTTTTGATATTGCATGTTTTCATAATAAAAGTCCCGTTTTGATATTGCATGTTTTCATAATAAAAGTCCCGTTTTGATATGGCATGTTTTCATTTGTATTCCTGCACAAATAACTCAGTTGCTGTTTCTGGAGCATTGCTATCGTGAAACTGAGATCGGATATCAATGTTGAACCCTTTGACCTTTGAAAAGATGTAGATTGAAGATTGCGTATCAACAGGTTAAATGCTATTATTTCAGGATTTCAGGTTGTTAAATCGTACATTTTATTTTATTAAGATTATTATAATTTATTTTTTATTACGTTTGGTTCAATACAATTTGATGCACGTTTTTGTCGTTTTGCACATTATTGTCAATGCAAATATGCTATTTTTGTCAACTACAATTATATGCCATATTTGTCAGTGTAAAACTGCCATGATGAAATACTGAATTTAAAAGGACATTTTCGACCAAATACAAAAATTATGACTAAAATAAAAACGGTGGAAATTTGAACTACATGCAATCAGTCGATATGACTCGTGCACAGTCATACGAGTCAAGTCGTTGTTCACCGTTGCAGCTCTCAAATCTCTTTAACCCTTGCATTCAATTAAAATAAGCTGTCATTGGACCAAAGCCAAACCGCATTGGTCCTTGCACGTCAGACGGGAATATTTCCAGTGAATAACTACTTAAATTTCAGTCCGTTCCTCACCGAACGCTTTTGGATTACTTTAAAAGACTTGAGCTATTGTGCTTTATTTCCTGAGCTCAGCATAACCAAAAAAAGCCAAATTGAATTTCGGAGGACAGACAAGCACACGGGTTTGGAATGACACGAGGCGGAGTACATGATGACAAAAATGTTCATTTTGGGGCAAACCAAATGCTTCAAAGACTTCCTCATTGAATATCCAATGCACAGTCACTTCCTCAACACCAAAAACATGCAATGAGAACCCTCAAGTGGACTATATTCAAATGGTGAAATGCACGTTTACCATCAGCACTATGATCATATGTTGCAACGGACACATACATACACATGCATACACATACATGCATACACACGCATACATGCATACACACGCATACATGCATACACACACACGCATACATGCATACACACACACGCATACATGCATACACACACGCGCACACACACGCATACATGCATACACACGCATACATGCATACACACGCATACATGCATACACACGCATACATGCATACACACACACGCATACATGCATACACACACGCGCACACACACGCACACACACGCACACACGCACACACACGCACACACACACACGCATACACACGCACACACACACGCACACACGCATACACACACGCATACACGCACGCATACACGCACACACACGCATACACGCACGCACACACACACGCACACACACACGCACACACGCACGCACACACGCATACACACACGCATACACACACACGCATACACACACGCATACACACACGCATACACGCACGCACACACGCATACACGCACGCACACACGCATACACGCACGCACACACGCATACACACACACACGCATACACACACACACGCATACACGCACGCATACACGCACACGCACACACACGCATACACACGCATACACGCACGCACACACGCACACACACACGCACACACACACGCATACACACACACACGCATACACACACGCATACACACACACGCACGCATACACACACACACACGCGCACACACGCATACACACACGCATACACACGCATACACACACACACACGCGCACACACGCATACACATGCATACCATGTCTACATGTGTTGAAGCATTTCACGCGTGTGAAGAGTGAGCTGATGTGTATCTAAGACTATAAAACTATAATAAAACACTATATCACATGTAACCATTGTCACTGAATTACTCAATCATCAAAGTTAGCATACATTGGAAATGCACGTGACTTCACCTTTGCATTCCTGGTCTACACAGATGCGCTTTCTCTGAATCTGGTCCCAAATTCTCATTAACAATCGAAAACACCAAGAACTGTATTGAAGTTTGATTCACGCGCTGCCAAAGCCTCCGTAACCACGGACATCCCACCAATATTCAGATGAGTGCTGTAGTGTTTTCGGATCTTTGGCACATACATCAGTAATATGGAGGTTGCTAAACAAGCAGGCCTGTTCAAAGCTCCTAATTGAGGGTTTAAACCGATCTTTTGCCATTCTGCAAAAGGTAGTTTGTCTTACGTGTGCAACATTAGATTAGAGGGTTTATTCATCTGATCACCAGATACTCTTAATTGTCTCTCTTGACTGTACATTATGGCTATTCAAACCCATATTAATGGACTTCACAGGATTGTTTATGGTTGCAGACCTTTGAAAACCAGCTTAGACCAACTACACGACTGAACTAGTCTAACGTCCCCAACAGAAGCGATCGATCGTGATCGTGATCGTGATCGATCTACGGCAGATGTTACCCGGAGAATCCGACACTTACCGCATAGGACCGGACGAAATCTTCAGTGTTTTGAGCGCGAGATCGCGGAAGTCGCACGCGCGTGTAATAATTTCCCTTGGACGCGTGATACCGTCCAGCTCATCGAGCTCTGCTTTGATTCACGGACCGGAAACGAGTGAAATGTTGAGATTTCGTCGCGAAACACGCCGTTTGGTGAGATTCATTCCAGCCGTGTATTGTGTTTTACCTGCGGCTACAGGTACATCTGACGCCCACCTGACAGGTAAGCAGTGACGTCACGGCTCTGAACGGATGTGCACCTGAAATCTTCCAGACACTTAAACGTCCATTATAACATGACCCGCATTTTTTGGGTAAATGTTAATGAAAATAGACCAGTAGAATACACATTAAAGACTGTTTTTAATCGGACTGAATTATCAGAGTATTTCTTTCATTGGCATTAGTTGATCAGACTGGCAGAGATGGCATGTGGGTACAACAGGGCTTAAACCCCCTCCAGGGGTAAAAGACCCCAAAAATACTTAAATGGGAATAAAATCTCCCACAGTACTTTCCAAAACACCTATTTAATAATAATAATAATATATATATATAATTTAAACGCATGTAGCTCATGAGAATCCCTGACATTACCCTGACATAATATTTAGAGGCAAAATACATCAGTTTAGTTTAAAGGTGATCAAATCAAGCTTTTTAATAACTGTCCAATAAGTGAACGGATTGCATTTGGGGTAAAATATAACACATTGTTTTTCTTCAGTGGGGTGAATACATGTATTATGAAGAATGTTTAAAGTGGGCTTACATTGACTGATCCAATCACAATAGAGAATAGGGGAGAGCAGGGGAGGGTTGCATCATGGATTATTCCTCCAATCAGGAATGAGCAAGAGTGATGATTAATTTATGTGTGTGTGTGTGTGTGTGAGTGTGTGTGTGTATGAGAGTGTGTGTATGAGAGTGTGTGTGTGTGTGTGTGTGAGTGAGTGTGTGTATGAGAGTGTGTGTATGAGAGTGTGTGTGTGTGTGTGTATGTATGAGAGTGTGTGTGTGTGTGTGTGAGTGAGTGTGTGTATGAGAGTGTGTGTGTGTGTGTGAGTGAGTGTGTGTATGAGAGTGTGTGTATGAGAGTGTGTGTGTGTGTGTGTGAGTGAGTGTGTGTATGAGAGTGTGTGTGTGTGTATGTATGAGAGTGTGTGTATGAGAGTGTGTGTGTGTGTGTGTATGTATGAGAGTGTGTGTATGAGAGTGTGTGTGTGTGTGTGTGAGTGAGTGTGTGTATGAGAGTGTGTGTATGAGAGTGTGTGTGTGTGTATGTATGAGAGTGTGTGTATGAGAGTGTGTGTGTGTGAGTGTCTATGAGAGTGTGTGTGTGTGTGTGTGTGTGTGTGTGTATACACACACACACACTGGTGGCCAAATGTTTGCAATAATGTACAGATTTTGCTCTTATGGACAGAAATTGGTACTTTTATTCACTAAAGTTGAGTTCTACAGATCACAGAGTAAATTCAGGACATTAATAATGTGATAAATTACTTTTACAATTTCATATAAATCTTCTAAAATTACTTTAAAGAGTTTTCATCATAAAATCCTCCGTGTGCAGCAACGACAGCTTTGCAGATCCGCGTTATTCTAGCGGTCAGTTTGTCCAGATGCTCCGGTGACCTTTCACCCCACACTTCCTGTAGCGCTTGACCTTTCACCCCGCACTTCCCGTAGCACTTGACCTTTCACCCCGCACTTCCTGTAGCACTTGACCTTTCACCCCGCACTTCCTGTAGCACTTGACCTTTCACCCCGCACTTCCTGTAGCGCTTGACTAGCGCTTGAGTGAAAAAGGATAAAATAATAATAATAATAATAATATAATAAAGATTACACTCTCTAAAAGCAATTTCTGTCACATATTTTAGAGCTGAGCACAACTAGAAAAACTCCATGACATTGCAATTAGTTTTAAAGTTTGTATTCGTCTCCGTGAAGGTTTTCCAGGCCTGGAGATCACCATTTTAAAATTCACAGATTTCCCACGTGGGAGCCCTGAAGGTAAATGTATCATTAAAAACGAAAGCATGCAAAAACAAAAGCAATATGGATCTCTTTTGTTTGGACTATTTTTAATGTAAAGGTTACATTACATTGCCAGAAGCAGAGACACTGATGAATAAGTGCTGTCTGGTGTTGATCAATTACAGTCATTAGTTCACCGCTCCAGCGAGCACAAATGCACACACAGACGTTCACTATGTGCTCTCAGGGAACATCAAAATCCTTCATTGTGCCCCATTTTCCCCTGAACACCCTCTCCATCGCCCTGCTTTCCTCAAGCCGCGGTGAGATGAGCCATAACGCTGTGTAGCAGCGAATGTGGTGGGCCGCACCAAATAATGTGAGCGTTTCAACCCAGTGGATCGCTTATGAAATATAATGGAGACAGTAATTCAGTCAAATTGTGTTAGACACACATGAGAAGTCATTCAGTGCATCTACACGTCTGCTGATACGTTCTAGAATGTTTGGCGGGACAACGACCCGCTCTTTCATTTGAATGATGGATCCTGTAACTGGCTCGGACCCAAATGTCTACTTTTGCACATATATATATATATACATATATATATGGCGCATATAAAGGTAGTCTTTCTGCTATTTAAAATAAACAGGCCTTTGGATATTGCCTAACTGCCGTCCTGTTTCAATGGGACATCTTGTCTAAATAGGTGATTTCATATAGGACATAAAATAGCAGAATTGCAGATTATTTCCTTTGATATTGTCATTTATTACATTTATTAATGACTATAATGAGACTTGTTATAATGCATGACATATTCTTTATGAAGGCTATGCATTAAAACAACTTGAATTGTTTTAATATTTAATTGCATGTAAAATAAAAAGTGTTATTCACATTTTAAATCAGTTGTGCGCGGTATATTTAGACAGCGAGCATTACTGATATGCATTAAGACTAGTTTATACGCATCAGATTTGTGTCTGCATTCATGCACATGACGGCCCAACAAATATGATGTAATTAGAAACATTGTTGCAATGGGAGTTATTACATAATGATGTAATAATTGCAAAAGCTGTAATTGTAATCTCCGACTGTTTAATTGATTACTTGTGAAGCCCTAGTATATATATATATATATATATATATATATATATATGTAACATATTTATTAGCAGAGTACATCAGCCACCCCTCTCGAGAGTTTTCGGTATCAGCGTTAGCCGTTAAACCCCTTTACGTCGATATAAAAGTGTCAAGTGCACTGCAACATTTCTGATTGAAACAGAATGTCTAGTTGTCTCAGTGCTGTTATAATGTTACATCAGATGGAATCTGCGTGATACATGTATCAGAGGGAACGTGTCCCAGGCGCGGGTCCGTTCGCGGTCGACCCTGCTTGCTGTTTGTCTGCTGGACGTGTCCCAGTCGTGGGTCCGAGTCAATTTCGTACCGATAATGATAACCCTCCAAAACATCTCGACAGGCTTCATATATGTCCGTGATCCACTTCTTAATGCCCTGTCGGTTGAGGTAGACCACGAAGAGGAAGACCATTCCAACAAACCCAAGAACCAATCCCAGGAACACATAGGAAGTTTGTAGGGACAAGTCAGCCTCCTCTTCGCCCGGTTTACTGAAACACCCCAGCGCACGTGCACCGAGGTCCCGCAAAGAGACGTTGCGCTGCTCGGCAGGGAAATCGCAATACAGTCCATCCGTATCACCCACCGTGACCTTTGAACTGTTCATCCAGCTCACAAACTCTTGCATCTCACAACCGCACACGTACGGATTCTGACTCAACAGCAGACGGACGCGGCCGAGTCGCTCCAGCTCGCCGAGCCCCTCGCCGCTAATGTCTCTAAAGGCGTTTCTGGTCAGATCCAGCTCCAAAAGTTGCTCCACACCAGAGAAAGTGCCGTTGAAGATGGCCAGCAGAGAGTTGTTGCCCAGGTCGAGACGCTGCAGGTTGGGCAGAGGAGAGAACATGCCGGGGGGTAAGACAACGAGACGGTTGCCCGACAGGTCGAGGACACGCAGGTTTGAGAGGTCACCCCAGCGTAGGGCGGTTATGAGGTCGGTCAGGGAGCTGTGGTTATAGAGCGATGACCTGAGGCTGAGCTCCTGCAGAGGACTTCCAGGCACAGAGAACGCCTCGGGATGAATCAGAACCAGATCGTTGTTGTTCAGGACTAGAGAGCGAAGCATCAGCATAGAAGAGAACGCGTGAGATCCGACTTCCAGAATTCTGACAAAGAATGCAAAGAAAGTTTAGTCAAGTCAGCAAGTACATAGTTGAAATAGTAACAAGATGGATTGTAATGGACAGACCCGGGATAGACCAGGAGTCCTGGGATAGACCCGGGATAGACCAGGAGTCCTGGGATAGACCCGGGATAGACCAGGAGTCCTGGGATAGACCTGGAGTCCTGGGATAGACCCGGGATAGACCAGGAGTCCTGGGATAGACCGGGGATAGACCAGGAGTCCTGGGATAGACCCGGGATAGACCAGGAGTCCTGGGATAGACCCGGGATAGACCAGGAGTCCTGGGATAGACCTGGAGTCCTGGGATAGACCCGGGATAGACCAGGAGTCCTGGGATAGACCGGGGATAGACCAGGAGTCCTTGGATAGACCCGGGATAGACCAGGAGTCCTGGGATAGACCTGGGATAGACCCGGGATAGACCAGGAGTCCTGGGATAGACCTGGGATAGACCCGGGATAGACCAGGAGTCCTAGGATAGACCTGGGATAGACCCGGGATAGACCAGGAGTCCTTGGATAGACCCGGCATAGACCAGGAGTCCTGGGATAGACCAGGGATAAACAAGAGAGTTTTATGCAATTTATTAAAGGAATATTCCGGGTTCAACACCAGTTCATCTCCATCAGCGGCATTTGTGTCATAATGTTGATTACCACGAAAAGTTTATTTCGACTCGTTCCTCCTTTTCTTTAAATGTGTGTCCCAGGGAGACGCTTCCGATGCAAGTCAATGGGGTTTAATTTTAAAAGGTTTAAAGACAGAAATGTGATATTTTATAAGAGCACTTACATGAATTCTTCTGATAAATCTCATGGATTGCTTGAGCGGTAAAGTGGTTTAAAACGTCATATTTGCAGTCTTTTTATGGCTTCCGTCGTCATGGCAACGGAGTTCTATAATCATCTCTATCTTCACACAGATGTGGTTAATAAGTGATTTAATGACAGTAAAATAATGTTCACACACATATTGTTTATGTGTCTATACTTTTAATGTTGACAGATTAAACCCCATTGCATTGGAAGTGTCTCACACACACACACACACACACACACACAGATTAAACCCCATTGACTTGCATTGGAAGTGTCTCACACACACACACACACACACACACAGATTAAACCCCATTGACTTGCATTGGAAGCGTCTCACACACACACACTCACACACACACACACACACACACACACACACACACAGATTAAACCCCATTGATTTGCATTGGAAGTGTCACACACACACACACACACATAAACACACACACACAGATTAAACCCCACTGACTTGCATTGGAAGTGTCACACACACAGACACACACACACACACACACACACACAGATTAAACCCCACTGACTTGCATTGGAAGTGTCACACACACACACACACACACACACACACACACACACACAACACACAAACACACACACACAGATTAAACCCCACTGACTTGCATTGGAAGTGTCACACACACACACACAGACACACACACACACACACACACAGATTAAACCCCACTGACTTGCATTGGAAGTGTCACACACACACACACACAGATTAAACCCAATTGACTTGCATTGGAAGTGTCACACACACACACACACACACACACTGTGTGTGTGGGAGGAGTCATAATTCATTTTTGTGATATTCTTGTGTTACTTTTGACTGTAAATCCTATAATATGTTTTATTTAAAGGCAAGTTCCCATTGTGGAAACGTACCTCTAATGTGTGACAACATGCCCCTCTATAAGGGGTCAACACGTTTCTTTGTTTGTTTATTTGTTTGTTTGTTTTTTCCCCCTGTGCAATAACGGTGGAAATGCATAAAAATACATATTATAATTTTGTTTTGTTTTTATTTCTAAATTCAAGCCACCCTGAGAAAATACACAACAACACGTGTGACAACTTGCCCCGTCTTCCCTAAAATTGTCAGTAAATCTACTGATATTGCATGCTGCATGTCTTCTTACCCGTTGTTACTCAGGTTGAGGTCGGTGACGTTCTTCAGTCCGTTTAACGCGCCGTGCTCGAGTCGGTGAATCGTGTCTCCGGTGATCATCAGGCGGCTCGCGTCGCGCGGT
>JAVLUX010000102.1:152500-215000 GCA_032164185.1 Moxostoma hubbsi
GTTGCTAGGTGGTTGCTAAGGGATTAATAGGTGGAAGCTAGGGTGTTCTGGGTGGTTGTATGTTGTTAGGTGGTTGCAAGGCGGTTGCTAGGGTGTTCTGGGTGGTTGTATGTTGCTAGGTGGTTGCTAAAGCATTAATAGGTGGAAGCTAGTATGTTCTGGGTGGTTGTATGTTGCTAGGTGGTTGCTAAGGCATTAATAGGTGGAAGCTAGGGTGTTCTGGGTGGTTGTATGTTGCTAGGTGGTTGCTAAGGCATTAATAGGTGGAAGCTAGGGTGTTCTGGGTGGTTGTATGTTGCTAGGTGGTTGCTAAGGCATTAATAGGTGGAAGCTAGGGTGTTCTGGGTGGTTGTATGTTGCTAGGTGGTTGCTAAGGCATTAATAGGTGGACGCTAGGGTGTTCTGGGTGGTTGTATGTTGTTAGGTGGTTGCAAGGTGGTTGCTAGGGTGTTCTGGGTGGTTGTATGTTGTTAGGTGGTTGCAAGGTGGTTGCTAGGGTGTTCTGGGTGGTTGTATGTTGTTAGGTGGTTGCAAGGTGGTTGCTAGGGTGTTCTGAATGGTCGCTCCTGGCTCGACTGTGCCTGACCCCTGGACTTTATAGCAGTAATATAATTTGACATATAATGTCAGTATTGCTACATATGATTAAATACAAGACATGATTTCATTTTGCAAGCCAGAGACCAGAAACATCACAAGATGTTTATCGATGATAGGAGTGGTGGTGGTGTAGTGGGCTAAAGCACATAGCTGGTAATCAGAAGGTTGCTGGTTTGACCCCCACAGTCACCACCATTGTGTCCTTGAGTAAGACACTTAACTCCAGGTTGCTCCGGGGGGGATTGTCCCTGTAATAAGTGCACTATACTGGTAATCAGAAGGTTGCTGGTTCGATCCCCACAGTCACCACCATTGTGTCCTTGAGTAAGACACTTAACTCCAGGTTGCTCCGGGGGGGATTGTCCCTGTAATAAGTGCACTATACTGGTAATCAGAAGGTTGCTGGTTTGATCCCCACAGCCACCACCATTGTGTCCTTGAGTAAGACACTTAACTCCAGATTGCTCCGGGGGGGATTGTCCCTGTAATAAGTGCACTACACTGGTAATCAGAAGGTTGCTGGTTCGATCCCCACAGTCACCACCATTGTGTCCTTGAGTAAGACACTTAACTCCAGGTTGCTCCGGGGGGGATTGTCCCTGTAATAAGTGCACTATACTGGTAATCAGAAGGTTGCTGGTTTGATCCCCACAGCCACCACCATTGTGTCCTTGAGTAAGACACTTAACTCCAGATTGCTCCGGGGGGGATTGTCCCTGTAATAAGTGCACTACACTGGTAATCAGAAGGTTGCTGGTTCGATCCCCACAGTCACCACCATTGTGTCCTTGAGTAAGACACTTAACTCCAGGTTGCTCCGGGGGGGATTGTCCCTGTAATAAGTGCACTATACTGGTAATCAGAAGGTTGCTGGTTCGATCCCCACAGTCACCACCATTGTGTCCTTGAGTAAGACACTTAACTCCAGGTTGCTCCGGGGGGGATTGTCCCTGTAATAAGTGCACTATACTGGTAATCAGAAGGTTGCTTGTTCGATACCCACAGATGAAAATTAAGTGGCAGGAGTTACTATATAGAAACGGTTTGTCTGTCAAACGGGGAAACAACAGCCGGTTCCCGTTTAAACGTCATTGATTATATATAACAGCAGTGATCGAGTGTGTCAGAGCTGCTTTTGAGAAGATGTTAATGAGACAAAATCCATACAACACAAAGAATTATAACAGCAACAACAGAGCTGTTGCAGAACTTTGACAGTCCTTTATTTCTGATAGATTGTGCACTGAACTGACATCTCAAAAAAACCCAAAACACATGGAGAAACAAAAGCACACATCTGAAAATAATCTATTACACACGACACAATCCTGATGTGATGTCGTCTGGCATCCATAATAAACACACGCTTCAGATGAGATAAGACGACCCTAACGGTCTCAATTAAACAGATCGTTCTGCAATGCAAAAATATGATCTTTATTTATTGACATGTTTCTGCACACAATGTTTTTGATTATTGATTATTGATTACTGTATAGGTCATATTTGATGTGCATAACAACGTAATAAATAAAGCACATGTCAGCATCTTCTCATTTCATACAAAACTTGTGCGTTAAAATCTGCGTGTCTTTATTCCTGTATAATGTTTTATAATCAAGTCACCCATCTAACGTGCCAGGGGAGAAAAAAAGGATCAACACAACTCCAATGTTTCAATACATCTCTTATAGACATGTGACGATAAACAATAACAATAAAGCATCTTCAGTCCCTCGAACCTGCAACACTCACAACGCAAGTGTGCGTCGAACACAAACACTGTTTATTTTCCAGAATAGATTCAAACGAAAGTGCCGCAGTCCTATAAACATACTTATTGAACGCTAACATACGTGACCGTCCTATGATGCTCGTAACATAACGCTGATCCATCAGAACATAAAGAGAATGAGGAGGTGGCCAACAGTGTCCTGCAGCAAGCCCTGTGTTAGACAGGAGTGCTTTGTGACTTTGGAAGCGAGTTGTAACCTGACCGTAGCAGGACATTGATCTATCTAGGAACTGACTTTAGCGAGGTCGCGCCTCGTCCTCATCGTGGGCCGCCTCGCCTCCAAACATCTGCTGTCCGTGCGGCCGGTGCGCAGAGCTGAGCGCCGACGTTCATGTTCACAAACTGAAATTGAAGAGTAAATTGTAAGGTGCTTTTCCCTCTTCTCAAACGGGACGGGTGTGTGATGGAAGACGGCTATATTCTAGCTGGATCGGCACTGCACCTGCCCATCGGAGCTGTCCTCTTCATCAGAGCCCTCGACTCCTCTGCTGTTCAGACCAGTGATGCGGTAGCCCATGTTCAACAGCATCACCTCCAGCGGGTCGGCGTTCATGCGCCGTTGGTTGGCCTGTGCCGCCCCGTCCATGTCCCCCACCACACGAATGTTCTCGCTCTCCGACTGGATGTGCAGAAGACAAAACATGTTCTCGTTGACGAGTAAAGACAGGATGCATGAAGGGTCTACATTCACACCAGTGCTGCTTTCATACCTCTGGTCTGGGGCTCCAAAGTCGCACCACTGGATCGATGCCGCTGGTTGCCAGGAAACAGAAACTGGGATGCGGCTGTAGGCAGTTCACTATAGACTCGTCTCCCTGTAAGATGCGCACCAGGTTTGTCGTCTCTTTCTCCCAGATGAAAAATGAGCCGTCGTCAGAGCCGCTCACTATGTACTGACTTTTACTGTGGACAGCAAATACAGAATGAAACTGAAATTACACACACAGAATTGCAGTTGCTAGTGCATTCTGGGTAAATGCTACAGAGTTGCTAGGGTGTTCTTGGTGGTTGCTATGGTAGTGGATAGATAGAGACGGTTAAAGTTAAAAAGATAGATAGACAGACAGATAAACAAAGATAGGTAGACAGACAGACAGAGCTAAACAGATAGACAGATAAGATAGAGACAGACAGACAGGTAGATAGACAGACAGACCATCAGACCAAAAGATAGACAGACAAACAAACAGATGACAAACAAACAGACACAGACAGACAGGTAGACAGACAGACAGAGCTAAACAGATAGACAGACAAGATAGAGATAGACAGACAGGTAGAGCGATAGATAGACAGAGAAACAAACACACAGATACAGACAGTCAAACAGATAGACAGAGAGACAGAAACAAACAGACACAGACAGACAGAGATAAACAGAGAGAGACAGGCAAATAGATAGACAGACAGACAGATAAACAAAGATAGGTAGACAGACAGACAGATAAAAAGACAGACAGAGCTAAACAGATAGACAGATAAGACAGAGAGAGAGAGACAGGTAGAGAGACAGACAGACCATAAGATAGACAGAGAAACAAACAGACACAGACAGACAGGTAGACAGACAGAGCTAAACAGATAGACAGACAAGACAGAGATAGACAGACAGGTAGATAGACAGAGAGACAGAAACAAACAGACATAGACAGATAAACAGACAGACAGATAAGATAGAGATAGACAGACAGACATAGATAAACAGACAGACAGGCACACACATAGTGATAGACAGACAGGTAGGCAGACAGACACATACAGACAGACAGACAGCTAAACAGATAGACAGACAAGATAGAGATAGACAGACAGGTAGACAGACAGACAGAGCTAAACAGATAGACAGACAGACAAATAGACAGACAGAGATAAACAGACAGACAGATAGACCAACAGACAGACAGATAGAGATAGACAGAAAGACAGGCAAATAGAGACAGACATGTAAACAGACAGACAACCATAAAGATATCTGACAGACCGATACAAATAAACAGACAGACTGACATCTAGTTAAACTGACAGACAGACAGACAGGCAAAATGATAGTGATGGACAGACAGGTAGGCAGACAGACACTTGTCTTGCATTTTCTGACCACACAACAACCAGAGACTTTTGGGACAGAAATATGACTACAAGAAGGGCATTTTCTGTGATCGGTCCACAAGCCTCCTGAAAAGGGGCAACAGCTGCCCGCACACAGACAGACGAAAGAAAATGCCTCCTTTCAGACCAAACTCCACTTCCTGCACAAACTGCCATTGACATCTACACAGAACAGGTGGCAAAAGTGACAAACCAGTGGCCCCCAGATACCAACCAATAAAACGGCGGGCACCTCTACCACCATAGCCTGCATGCCAAGCTCACCCTCCCTCTGAGAGAGCTCTCCAGCCACTGCCACAACACCCGGGCACACATCATCATCCTTCTGCTCTCGGTGAACAACAAACATCTGATAACAGCTCTCAGTGATGTGCGTCCCGCTGGGTGTCCCGCTGGGTGTCCCGCTGGGTGTCCCGCTGGGTGTCCCGCTGGGCCAGTAGCCTTTTCAATATCTGCTATGCTAAAGACTAAAGCCTTCTCGAGACGTCTGGCAAACCAGTCCAATCTGTTAGACACATTATAAACAACACCCGCACTCTTTCTGCTGCTGTAGAGGGACTAACAAACCCCCCAAACACACGACCCATTTCAAATGTCCCTTTCATTGGCAAGATCATTAAAAATGTTGTTTTCAATCATCTGAATAAATGCTTAATCTCGAATGGCCACTTGGACAACGTCCAGTCTGGTTTCTGACCGCATCACAGCACAGAGACGGCGCTCATAAACATCCTTAATGATATTCGGACACTGAAGCAGGCGTAATATCAGAGCTGGTGTTGACCACAACATTCTCCTGGACTGATGGGGAACGGCGTAAGGCTCTCTGGGACGGTCCCGAGGTCGTATCTAGAAGGGACGGGTTACTGACTGCACTGCATCACGTCATTTCTGCATTCTTTTGATTTATTTTAATAAATGTTAATTTTTTAATTCCATTTATTACTTTTTTATCTCATTTCTTGTTCTTAATTGCTTTTCAAATTAATTTAATCTTGTATTTTCTTTATCGTTTCTATGTAAAACACTTTGAACTGCCATCGTGGATGAATTATGCTGTATTAATAAACTTGCCTCTCTTAGGTGGGTAGACATACACAGACAGACAGACAGACAGATAGGATAGGCAGACAGACAGATATACAGAGAGAGAGAGACAGACAGACAGATAGGATAGGCAGACAGACAGATATACAGAGAGAGAGACAGCCAGAAAGACAGATAAGATTGAGATAGACAGACAGACAGATATACAGAGAGAGACAGACAGAAAGCCAGATTAGACAGACAGACATACAGAGGGAGAGAGACAGACAGAAAGACAGATAAGATTGAGACAGACAAGTAGACAGACAGATATACAATGAGAGAGAGACAGACAGACAGACAAGATTGAGATAGACAGACAATAAAGACAGACACACACACAGACACATAAACAGAGATAGATAGACAGACAGACAGACAGATATACAAAGAGAGAGAGAGACAGATAAGATTGAGATAGACAGACAGGTTGGTAGACAGACACACAGAGATAGATAGACAAGATAGACAGACAGATAAGATTGAGACAGACAGACAGGTAGACAGACACACAGACAGATAAACAGAGCTAGACAGAAGTAGACCGACAGATATACAAAGAGAGACAGACTGATAAGATTGAGACAG
Organism: Moxostoma hubbsi; assembly: GCA_032164185.1. NCBI lineage: Eukaryota > Metazoa > Chordata > Actinopteri > Cypriniformes > Catostomidae > Moxostoma > Moxostoma hubbsi. Next base: position 158,679 of record JAVLUX010000102.1, read on the forward strand.
ACAGACACACAGAGATAGATAGACAGACAGACAGATAAACATAGATAGACAGACAGATAGATAGACAGACAGACAGGTTGGTAGATACACAGATAGAATGACAGACAGACAGACAGATAGACAGACAGACAGATAGAATGACTGACAGACAGATTCAGAAAGTTTACAAAGCCAGTATATTTTCTAAATCAGTTCAGCATAATGAAGCATCATTATTCACCTTCCAAAGAAATTGGCTTCCTTGATGTCAGTGGTGGTGTTGCAGTGACCACAGTAGCGATGTTTATAATCCAGGCTTCTCTCTCTCAGGACGACCTCATCTTCAGGGATCGACTCTTTCCGACTGAAGTTTTGGAAGCGGATCGAGCTGTTCCCCTTTTTATCTTCCGCTGCATCAGACAAATGGGAGAACATTTAGACGGGCCCGATTATTCAACATGCCAAACACACTCAATTCACCATTAAGACATTGTAAAGCAGAGCTTCTCGGCTGGTGCCATGACCCCAAATAAACCAGTCGAGAATCAAGTGTTGGTAAAGAACGTACAGGAGTCCGTTTTAGAGAAGAGCGCCGTTTTAATGTCCTTGTCCAGCGCGTCACACGCGCTGCTGTGCGCTTGATCCGGAAACTTCCCCTTGAAGTCGTCTAGACACTCCAGCGCCTCGGCGACATACTTGAGTTCGAATAGACAGCGCGCTAAACGGAAGTGTGCTTTCAGATGACTGGGGTTGAGTGACAGGGCCTTGAGACAGTCTCGCAGTGCGTCATAGTGATCGCCGTCCCTGCAGAGAGAGTATGAAAACATAAACACAACATACATCCAAATGCAATAAAACAAAGCCACAAGTCGTCGTGCATTACGGTGATTTTTACCATGACTAAAGGAAACCAATCGGCTGATATTTTGCAACAGCTGTGCTTTGAATAGCTACGATCAAGCGTAGGGACCTCATGAGCCGGGACGCGACCTCGGGTCACCCGTGATGCATCAGTCATGAGCGTAGCCCGCTAGCTATGGCGCATATGGCTATAGCTATGATGTGATAAAATGTCAACTTTTCTGCATTCTGTTCCATTCGTCTAGCTTAGCGGTTGAGGCTCTGGGTGACTGACCAGAAGGTCAGGGGTCAAGCCCCAGCACTGCCAAGATGCCACAGTTGGGCCCTTGACCCTATCTGCTCCAGGGGCGCCGTATCACGGCTGACCCTGCGCTCAGTATGTGAAAACAAATGCATTTCACTGTATATATGCATAAATGTGTAGTGTATGTGTAGTGTGACCAAAATAAAGGCTATTCTATTAACACACCATTTGCGCTTCATGTAGGCGGCGGCGCGGTTGCCGTACAGCATGGCGTTTTGGCCGGCGTCGTGGATGCCCAGACTGTACAGCTGTATGGCTTGAGTCCACTGCTGCCGAGCGAACGCATCATTCGCCTGCTGCTTGATTCTCTCCAGGTAAGGAGGAAGGTCACCTGATCCACTGACACACACACACACACACACACACACACATCAGTTAGCACAGCATAAAACAACGTTGATGAAAATCAAACAAATCAAACAAACGTTATAATGATCATTGCTGTCACTTCTGAGTCCTCGAGCACTCGTGTCCGTGCCTACCCTCGCTAATGGACAAGATAACTCGTTATTACCTGTCGAGTTTCCCGTGAGTCAGTCGGAGGCGACTGGCGGGAAGGTGGATTCCATTAGACACGCCGTTGGTGGTTTTGCCATTCTGCACCTCTGCCAGAGCCGCACCATGAGGAAACATTAACCAAGAGCACAACATTACACGGGTGTCTGGAATACTGCATTCTGATTGGATAATGACGGCATCTAGCGGTCTAACCACTGCACATGCACGCTTCAGACTGTCACATAATTACATACATTTAACGCATATTGTTATAAAGTGTCAGTGTGTTAATTTACATGGTTAGTCGCCGTGTATAAGCAGGAACATGTACAGTCAGCCTTCAGGGTGACGCGTCGGGGTCCCGATGACCTTTTTTGGGTTATTTAGCGATAACAACTGGCTGACTGTACATTAACCCTTACATAACATCTCCAGTTATAATGAACATGTTTGACACTATTCAGAGCGTACCTGATGATGTGGGGCACTTTTTGGGCAGCAGGAATGTGTACGGCCTCTGCTTAAACGTCAGATCGAATAAATACACCTAAAAAGGAAACAACATTGCATAAGCGTTTGTATATGGATATATCTCGGGGATGGACCGTCATCCTCTTATAATAACGTTCAGCAATATACTGAAACCAGGATTACAGAAGACGATCGCGGAGTTAATTACCTGTTCTCCACCCATGTTAACCAGTAGCTCCGTCCCGTCAGGGCTGAAGGTCACATACGTTGCCACCAGAACTCTTAATCTGTTATTATAGTCCGGGAGTTTCACAGGTAAATGACCTGCAAACACAGAAACAAATGACGTAAATGCAGATGAGGGTTAGAGATGACATGTTCATGTTAGGACTGAAACGGCACGTCTGACTACAAACCCGCCACATAGTACTGTCCCGCCCCGTCCGGTATCGATTTCCGCTTGTCACAAAACGTATGTACTCCAGCAGATGACGTCTGACTCAGAGACTTCCTACAAGAAGAAATAGTACGGAGGATTACTCGAACGTGGCTTTGCGAGGAAGAAATACTAAACCTACATTCGTTTGACTTTCTTCTGTAAAACACAAAAGGAGATATTTAGCAGAATGTCCGAGTCGCTCTTTTACTCTACTGTGAACCGTAGCACTGCCGAGCTCCAAAAAGGACAATCCATTATTATGCAAGTATCTTAGACATGGGCACAACCCAAGACATGGGCACAACCCAAGACATGGGCACAACTTCGGTCACGTCGTAATCGGAGGCACCACATCTCTAATGGGGCTTTTCCACTGCACGGTACAACTCAACTCCACTCACGTTTTGGGGGTTTTCTACCGCGGTTAGTATCTGGTACCTTTTTTAGTACCACCTCAGTCGAGGTTCCAAGCGAGCCGAGCCGATAATAAATGTGCCGTCAAAACCCTGCAGATCACTGATTGGTCAGGGAGAATCGTCACTGCCGGCGTCACTGGATTAGCGACACGGGACATCAACCCGCTAGTTTTAGAGTTAGCTACAGCGCTAACAGTAGCATTTGTTCACGCAACTTTTTTGCTGTGCGCAAAATCACGCCGTGGTCAGTAAAAGAGGTGCAGACATTCCGCTCGTTAGCGACGAACGAAACGATGCTAAACGAAAAAGTATTTCAGGACGTGTCTCAGCCGTTGGCCGCACGCGGCTACTACCGGACCTACCGACAGTGTAGGGAAAAGATAAACAAACTCAAGTGACAACAGAACCATCAAGGAAAAGTGGAAGTGGTTTGACCAAATGGACGCTATCTAAACCGGCGAGCAATTGGCGGGAGAGCCCTTGACGTTGTTGGAGTCCACGATGGAGGATGGGACGTTTCGTTACGTTAACTCTAAACTCCGCTTGAAAGCTGCACTTTATTTAGATGAGCAGCTACTGGAAGCTTCTAACACAACCAGCCCAATTTAACTGTTACACTTGTGTAAAATCACCATCAACAACTGCTTTATGCAGCACAATGAGCTAGCAGCTAACAGCTAGCGCTCGTGTTATTGTTCATTGTTTTGCGTCACGTTTAAGATGATGTCACAGCAGTAGAGGCGGTGCTTCTACAACGATCAGCCTATAATCCCGCCCACATTGAGGTGGTGCTAAACTGCAGCGGAAAAGCAAAGCAAGTCGAACCGTAACGTGCAGCGGAAAAGTGCCATAAAAGCACCATTTTTTAATTCGAATGAGATTTGAGAGCTGCAGTGGGGTGGAAGATGATCAGTGAATGACAACTAAAATTTAGTTCCGTTCCTCGCACAAAGCCGTCACATGACTTCAGAAGATTCTGAAATATATATATATATGGACTACTTTACTGATACTTTTGATGTGCTTTTTGGAGCTTGGTAGTATAAATCACCAGCCACTTTCATTGTGTGCACAAGAGCAGCTCGGACATTCCAGTTGGCATTTCGTTTTGTGTTTCACAACAGAAAGACAGCCATACAGGTTTGGAACAACATGAGGAAATAATGACAACATTTTCATTTTTGGGAGCACTTTTCCTGTGAGGATAAACTGACCTGTGATTGTGGATCATTCTGATGTCATAAAGCCGAACGAACGGGCCGTTGGCTCCCACGGCCATGTAGTTGTTGTCACATGGGTTGATGGCGAGACATTTGGCTTCGACAAGCTGCCCGCAAAACTCCGTCAGGTCGATTAAAACCTCAGAGCGCTTGCCGCTCTCTCTCAAGTCATACTGCCTGCGGAGACGGGACAAACACAAATGAAAAACGTTTGTCAGCAGAAATCACCGTTAAAGCTCTGTCCTCTACATGGAACGCATAGAGGAAGACATAGCCCATTTTCGCATGGGCATTCAGTGCCCATGCATGTGTGAACCCCCCCCGATGGGCGCTACCACCCTGCAGCCAACACAACATCTGGAGCAAGTGGAACACTCTCTTCAAGGGCATACAAGCCTGTTTTCATAAGCGTGACTGAACGGCTCAACGCGTCTCTCTCATAGTTTGTAACACGGCTGTAAACTATAGCAGGTTTAACATCTATAGCGGTAAACTCCCCTATTACGACTTTCCAAAAGAGAGAAAGATGCCAAATTTGAAGCTGCATTAGTTCCCCTAAAAGGGTCCACTCTGACCAACTGCAAATCATTTCGTTGGCAAGTGCCATGTGAACCTGGGCGTGGCATCTGAGGCGTATGCTCCACCTACCGTATGACCCCGTCCTCAGCGGCGCTCCAGAAAATGTTGGGCCACATTGGCGCCGTGGCGATTCGTTTCACACGGTTCGTGTGATCGGAGAACATGTGAATGGTCTCTTTTGCGGTGATGTCATGGACGTGCACCTTGGTATCGGCGGCTCCTGTGATTAAGATTCGGTCCTCGGTGTGAGGCATGAACTGTAACCAAACAATCAGAAATAAATAAGGTGTAAACAAGGGGTGTAAATATGCATGCACAGATCTGACTGACACATTTCAATGCATTGATTACAGACTTTAAGAGTCGATTAGTAGTCATTAACGTATAAGGGAATGACGCATAGTGCACTATATAGGGTATAGGAAGCTAATATAGTATATTATATTGCATGCTCAAGTGTGGTGCATTTTTGTCGTTTGTCAGTGCACGTATTTGCACCCCTAGCGGCTACTGTTTCTTAAAGTCCAAACTTGCTTTAATGGTTCACCTTTACAGTGAAGATGTTGGCAGCATGTCCTGTGTGCATAGTGACGAGCTTCTTGTGTCTGAATGGATCCCAGATGATGGCGTGTTGATCATCGGATCCTGACGCCAGAAGACTAAACACAAGAACATGAGTTTATATAGAGACACAATCACACATGAAACACAACGAGATTCAACAGAGCACTTACTCTCCCCTCTCATTCCACTCCAGACAGTTCACACACCCCGAGTGACCCTGAAAACACACAATAATGCCATTTTTAGCCTTATGATGATATTCAGGGATTATCTCAAATGTGAAAAATATTTCTATACATTACTATACATTCGTATCTCCCAATATGGAACGCCCAATTCCCGCTACTTAGTAGGTCCTCGTGGTGGTGCGGTTACTCGCCTCAATCCGGGTGGCGGAGGATGAATCTCAGTTGCCTCCGCGTCTTAGAGCGTCATTCCGCGCATCTGATCACGTGACTCGTTGTGCATGTTACCGTGGAGATGTAGCGTGTGTGGAGGCTTCACGCTATTCTCCGCGGCATCCACACACAACTCACCACACGCCCCACCGAGAGCGAGAACCACATTATAGTGACCACGAGGAGGTTACCCCATGTGACACTATCCTCCCTAGCAACCGGCCAATTTGGTTACCCCACGTGACCCTACCCTCCCTAGCAACCGGGCCAATTTGGTTGCTAAGGAGACCTGACTGCAGTCACTTACCCCATGCCCCATTGATAGCGAGAACCACTAATCACCACCACGAGGAGGTTACCCCATGTGACTCTACCCTCCCTAGCAACCGGCCCAATTTGGTTACCCCATGTGACTCTATCCTCCCTAGCAACCGGACCAATTTGGTTACCCCATGTGACTCTACCCTCCCTAGCAACCGGACCAATTTGGTTACCCCATGTGACTCTACCCTCCCTAGCAACCGGACCAATTTGGTTACCCCATGTGACTCTACCCTCCCTAGCAACCGGACCAATTTGGTTACCCCATGTGACTCTAGCAACCGGACCAATTTGGTTACCTCATGTGACTCTACCCTCCCTAGTAACCGGACCAATTTGGTTACCCCATGTGACTCTACCCTCCCTAGCAACCGGACCAATTTGGTTACCCCATGTGACTCTACCCTCCCTAGCAACCGGACCAATTTGGTTGCTAAGGAGACCTGACTGGAGTCACTCACCACACGCCCCATTGAGAGTGAGAACCACTAATCACCACCATGAGGAGGTTACCCCATGTGACTCCACCCTCCCTAGCAACCGGACCAATTTGGTTACCCCATGTGACTCTACCCTCCCTAGCAACCGGACCAATTTGGTTGCTAAGGAGACCTGACTGGAGTCACTCAGCACGCCCTGGATTCAAACTCGCGACTCCAGGTGTGATAGTCAGCGTCAATGCTCGCCCCAGACCCCCGAAAACTGATTCTTTCCCCCAAATGATAAAAATCTAGTTAACTGTTTTTAACTAAATGCACACAAGAAGGCTCATTTTCATTTAAAAGGACTAAGAAATCAAAACAACATTTACACGCTACATTGAGGCACTCTTAATTAGCAGTTCTAAAATACCAAATAACACATTCATTTATTCATAAAACGTCACCTGTAGTTCTGTCTCCAGTCCTAGTCTCTTTATCAAGGGATCCGTCACATGATAGTGTCTCTGGAAGTCCAGGGCCCGGTTCTCCTACACAAATGGGTCAACACACACGACATGACTGTGTAAATCTTCATGCATTTATACTGATCATCTCATATCGCAAGACTAGCACAAATCGTAACAATGCGGCAAGGTCGTTTGACTCTGCAAAATGGAGAATCGCATTTAAGAGCTGCGGCAAAGGTGAAGATTTTCAGTGAATAACAGCATACATTTGGTTCTGCTCCTGACGCAAAGCTCACAGATCACTTCAGAAGACTTTGAATATAGTCTATAAGCCATACAGACTACTTTATATGAAATATGGCTCTTTTGTGTGTTTGTGCGGGTTTTTTTCTTTCTTATTAGAGCTTGACAGTCGTGGTCACTACAAGAGTCCCACCAGGACTTTATAAGATTACTGTGGCCTAAAATGACTTAATGTCCTGCTGCTTTACTCAAAAATTGCAATGCCATTTGCAGTTGTTTTTTCTGTTGTTTTGCAGTGAAAACTCACCAATAATCGTAGTATACTTGTGTAATGTGTGTCAGTTACAGGTGCAATTGCATGTAATTATTTTATTGCATAACAACTGAATATTCAGCTAGCAAGCAAAAAAAATACAATATATTTAAGATGGCTATCACGCCTGGAGTCGCTAGTTTGAATGAGTGAGTCCAGTCAGGTCTCCTTAGCATCCAAATTGGCCCGGTTGCTAGGGAGGGTAGAGTCACATGGGGTAACCAAATTGGCCCGGTTGCTAGGGAGGGTAGAGTCACATGGGGTAACCAAATTGGCCCGGTTGCTAGGGAGGGTAGAGTCACATGGGGTAACCAAATTGGCCCGGTTGCTAGGGAGGGTAGAGTCACATGGGGTAACCAAATTGGCCCTGTTGCTAGGGAGGGTAGAGTCACATGGGGTAACCAAATTGACCTGGTTGCTAGGGAGGGTAGAGTCACATGGGGTAACCAAATTGACCTGGTTGCTAGGGAGGGTAGTGTCACATGGGGTAACCAAATTGGCCCGGTTGCTAGGGAGGGTAGAGTCACATGGGGTAACCAAATTGACCTGGTTGCTAGGGAGGGTAGTGTCACATGGGGTAACCAAATTGGCCCGGTTGCTAGGGAGGGTAGTGTCACATGGGGTAACCAAATTGACCTGGTGGATAGGGAGGGTAGTGTCACATGGGGTAACCAAATTGGCCCGGTTGCTAGGGAGGGTAGAGTCACATGGGGTAACCAAATTGACCTGGTTGCTAGGGAGGGTAGTGTCACATGGGGTAACCAAATTGGCCCGGTTGCTAGGGAGGGTAGAGTCACATGGGGTAACCAGATTGGCCTGGTTGCTAGGGAGGGTAGAGTCACATGGGGTAACCAAATTGACCTGGTTGCTAGGGAGGGTAGTGTCACATGGGGTAACCAAATTGGCCCAGTTGCTAGGGAGGGTAGAGTCACATGGGGTAACCAAATTGACCTGGTTGCTAGGGAGGGTAGTGTCACATGGGGTAACCAAATTGGCCCGGTTGCTAGGGAGGGTAGTGTCACATGGGGTAACCAAATTGACCTGGTTGCTAGGGAGGGTAGTGTCACATGGGGTAACCAAATTGGCCCGGTTGCTAGGGAGGGTAGAGTCACATGGGGTAACCAGATTGACCTGGTTGCTAGGGAGGGTAGAGTCACATGGGGTAACCAAATTGACCTGGTTGCTAGGGAGGGTAGTGTCACATGGGGTAACCAAATTGGACCGGTTGCTAGGGAGGGTAGAGGTTAACGAGCACTTGAAACTCTAATCACATCGTACTATACAAAGTAGGGATTTTTATGCAAGTATAGAAATGCCGCTCATGAACGCCGAGTCTATAAGTCACATGACTGCCACTTCATTCATATGAAATATTCTTTCTTGTTCTTCTTGTCTTTTCTCATTGGAGCTTCACAGTCAATATAAACTGTCATTGCATGTAAAAGAGCTGCGTGATGATACTTCAAAATATCTCCTTTTGTGTTTCACAGAGAAAATAACAGGTTTGGAATGACATGAGGGTGATGAAATAATAGCGGCGGTAATAATCCTCACCCTGATCTGCCGTTGCAGAAGATCAGTAGTGACGTTCCGTACGGACATGGTCTCACAGCAGGTCATGGAGCGTTGACTCGGGGTGTTGGATCCAGACGCCAAAGATCTCCGATCATCTGTGCGACCCGAGCCTCACGGAGAGGCGGAGCAGCTATAATCCAAAACACAGTATTACCAGGACAGAATACCAAAAATCACAGTATTTACACTAAATCTGAGGGATTCTTCCATTTAATACAACACAGTATAAACAATGTTTGATCAGATTTTCTGTTGATTAATTCTTTGGTTAATCAAATGAGAAAGCCAAAGTGAATTTCCTGTATTGGAAAACGTTATTCCACATTTTGCCAAATGTTTTCCTCAAACAATGTGCAAATTGAAAAAAATCAAAATGCTAAATCTTGCAATATATATATAAATATAAATAAAAGACATAAATATTTCAATGTTTTCTCCACAATTTGGAACGCCCACTTCCCAATGCGCTCTAATGCTGCGTTCACATACAACGCGTAGAAAATTTCGCCTTGCGCAAGTTTAACCGCTGGATTATAAATGTGTGTTTAAACTCATGTTTGCGCGAGTAACGCGAACCCGCGAGTATTCCCGCTTCTCTTCCGGAAAAGCACAGGAGGCGGGGCTTCTACGACTTGGTTCATAGTAAAGTTCAACCAATAGCTGGAATCAAGTAGTCATGCATATTAAAAAAATAAATAAAAATTTCAACTCGATTTCGTGTGTTGGAGACACGTCATTCATGTGTCTATTCACATCTTCGCATTGACTTTGTATGTAATCACGGCGTGCAAAATGCTCGCTTTGCTTTGTATGTGAACGCACCATAAATCCTCGTGGTGGCGACGTGACTCGCCTCAATCCGGGTGGCGGAGGACGAATCTCAGTTGCCTCCGCGTCTGAGACCGTCAATCCGCGCATCTTATCACGTGACTTGTTGAGCGTGTTACCGTGGAGATGTAGCGCGTGTGGAGGCTTCACGCTATTCTCCGCGGCATCCACACACAACTCACCACATGCCCCACCGAGAGCGAGAACCACATTATAGTGACCACGAGGAGGTTACCCCATGTGACTCTACCCTCCCTAGCAACCGGGTCAATTTGGTTACCCCATGTGACTCCACCCTCCCTAGCAACCGGGCCAATTTGGTTACCCCATGTGACTCCACCCTCCCTAGCAACCGGCCCAATTTGGTTACCCCATGTGACTCCACCCTCCCTAGCAACCGGCCCAATTTGGTTACCCCATGTGACTCCACCCTCCCTAGCAACCGGCCCAATTTGGTTACCCCATGTGACTCCACCCTCCCTAGCAACCGGCCCAATTTGGTTACCCCATGTGACTCCACCCTCCCTAGCAACCGGCCCAATTTGGTTACCCCATCTGACTCCACCCTCCCTAGCAACCGGCCCAATTTGGTTACCCCATCTGACTCCACCCTCCCTAGCAACTGGCCCAATTTGGTTACCCCATGTGACTCCACCCTCCCTAGCAACCGGCCCAATTTGGTTACCCCATGTGACTCTACCCTCCCTAGCAACTGGGCCAATTTGGTTACGCCATGTGACTCTACTCTCCCTAGCAACTGGGCCAATTTGGTTGCTAAGGAGACCTGACTGGAGTCACTCAGCACGCCCTGGATTCAAACTCGCGACTCCAGGGGTGATAGTCAGCATCAGTACTCGCTGAGATACACAGACCCCACTTTACAGTTACATATAAGATTTCAGTGAAACATGGTTCAATTTAAAGATAAACGTATGTAAGTTATGAGCTGGGTTACACGTCTCTCAAGCACAATGAACAGCAGAAGGAATCTGTTAAAGCACCTGACAACACACACAAAACGATGAGCTAATCTAATGTTTTATATAGTGCTTGGGTTGTGCTGCAATATATATATATATATGATTGCAGCATATGTTTGGATTAATGGACAGATTTTGCTCTTATGGAAATAAATTGGTACTTTAATTCAGCAAAGTGGCGTTCAACGGATCACAGAGTTTATTCAGGACATCACTGATGTAAAAAACAGCAGCATCACTCCAACACATTATCCTCGAGTAATCATGATAAATTGATCATTTGATACTATAAAATCACTTTGACATTATATCAAACACAGATGAAAGACTCTTATGGGAAGAACTGCAAAGAAAAAGACACTTTTGAAACAGGAAAACAAAAAGAAAAGGTTCTAGTGGGCAAAGAAACAGACAGTGGACAACAGATGATTGGAAAAGAGTGTTACGGATCTAAACCCCATTGAGCTTTTGTGGGATCAGCGAGACTGTGAGGTGCGTTCACATACAACATGAAGAACATTTTCGCCTTGCGCGAGTTTGACCGCTGGATTATAAATGAGTGTTTAAACTGGCATTCGCGCGAATACACGCGAACCCGCGAGTATTCCCGCTTCTCTTCCGGATAAGGACAGGAGGCGGGGCTTCTACGACTTGGTTCATAGTAAAGTTCAACCAATAGCTGGAATCAAGTATTCGCGCATATTTCCAGAACTTACCAGGTCGTCCAACTTCCTCGCTCACTTTCCTCCAAGCGACGTCTTTATTCGTCCGGTCTCTGTACATGTATGACGTTGTGTCATACAATCCCGTGTGCGCACACACCGCTACAACCAATTCATCCATTTTTCCAGATTTCTTCTGCTACTACGTCAGTACGTCAGTGACATCCGGACAATCTCAGTGCTGATAGGTTTTCACGACAACACGTCACGCGAATTTTTCGCTCAATGTCACGTCGTGCGAATATGCGAATTAAACTAATGAAGCGATTTCGCGTATTCGAATTGCGTCATTCACCCAGCGCGAATTCGCATCTATTCGGATCTTTGCATTGACTTTGTATGTAATCGCGCCCGCACGAAATACTCACTTCGCATTGTATGTGAACGCACCATAAGGTGCGTGAGAAGTGCGGGGTGAAAGGTCATGCGCTACAGGAAGTGTGGGGTGAAAGGTCAAGTGCTACAGGAAGTGTGGGGTGAAAGGTCAAGTGCTACAGGAAGTGTGGGGTGAAAGGTCAAGCGCTACAGGAAGTGTGGGGTGAAAGGTCGTGCTACAGGAAGTGTGGGGTGAAAGGTCAAGTGCTACAGGAAGTGTGAGGTGAAAGGTCAAGTGCTACAAGAAGTTTGGGGTGAAAGGTCACCGGAGCATCTGGACAAACTGACCGCTAGAATAACGCGGATCTGCAAAGCTGTCGTTGCTGCACACGGAGGATTTTATGATGAAAACTCTTTAAAGTAATTTTAGAAGATTTATATGAAATTGTAAAAGTAATTTATCACATTATTAATGTCCTGAATTTACTCTGTGATCTGTAGAACTCAACTTTAGTGAATAAAAGTACCAATTTCTGTCCATAAGAGCAAAATCTGTACATTATTGCAAACATTTGGCTGCCTGTGTGTGTGTGTGCGTGTGTATACAGTATATTATATATATATATATGCGTATTTCATTTAGCTTAACTACGAAACACATTTGCCCAATTTCCACTGTCATAAGTCCAACACATTGTTCCTTTGTATTACAGTGTGTCGTCTCTGCAGAACAGACCAAATCTTAACACTTAAAAACTTTCATGAATCTCACTTATCCTTAAATGTAGGAGTAAAGAGTACAATGACGTCATTCTCAGAATTTTGGCACACTTCAGACCCAAGTTTTACTCCAAGCAGCTTTACACACATGACTCCTGATCCTGGTCTTAATCAACCTTAAAGTGGACTTTGATTCTGTGTTCGATGTTAATGACTCAAAGCATGACACATGTATGTACCACACATGTACTACAAATATAACCTGCTAATTTGTTGTCTTTTGCCAAGCAGGCCACATTTTAGCATCTATATTAGCATCTAGCAACACGAGTCCTCAAAACAATTCTAAATCATGATTTTGTTCAGCTAACAACATCATTCATGCTCATTTAACATAAACATAAACAACTAGCAGGCTAGTTGCATTAGCTAGCTAACTAATCTAAACATTCCAATAAAACCAAGCACTCTTGACCACAGTAATCCCGTGTGCGATAACTAACTGCTTTTTCAATGGCAGTTTGACAACATTAAATTATATATATACATATATATAAATATATATAGCCCAACATTTCATTTAGCTTGTGTGCAATATCACCTGTGCAGTCTGGCCTGATCTTATGTGCGCAGTCTGAAAACTCGATATTCGCGCGGAAAACCGAATACTGCTTTGATCAATTAATTTCGATACTTTAACAAAAAGCTGAATAAAGTATCTCGGTTCATAAATGACTTGTTATGGTTAAGCGCTGGTGGGATTTTGAAGCTACATAAACGAACTTCCTTGCCTGAGCGCTGACAGATCGGGTTGCCAGATCCCCTTAAAAGCAGCTGTTTATTCGTATTCGGTGACGTCACCGAGCAGGCCCGATCCCAGACCAAAATCGCTGAGGGCGCTTCTGAAAATAGTGGGGGTGCTCTGCAAAAAGTGGAATATTTTTTTATTTATTATTATTTTATTTGTATTATTGTTTATTTTAAGTACAATCATTAATTGTATGTAAAATAAACAATAAAAATATAATTATTATTATTATTGTTTATTTTACATACAATAATTAATTGTACGTAAAATAAACAATAATAAAAATAATAATTCACATACCAAAATCGCAAAGGGTGCTTCTGAAAATTTTTGGGGGTGCGCTACATAAAGTGGAGAAATAATGTATAATTTTGATGAAATCCTAAATAAAGTTTTTTTATTTAATGTGACCAAAATTCAAAATACACTGTATTTGTTTACAATTTTATTATTATTATTATTATTAATTGTATTTTTCGTACAATCATTAATTGTGTGTAAATTAAACAATAATAATAATAATAATTGTTTATTTTACGTACAATCATTAATTGTGCCTAAAATAAACAATAATAATAGTAATTGTTTATTTTACATACAAACATTAATTTTACATACAATAAAATAATAATAATAATAATTGGTTATTTTACGTACAATCATTAATTGTACGTAAAATAAACAACAAAAATAATAATAGTAATTGTTTATTTTATGTACAAACATTAATTTTACATAAAATAAAAAATAATAATAATAAAAATTGATTATTTTATGTACAATCATTAATTTTACGTAAAATAAACAGTAATAATAATAATAATAATTCACATTCCAAAATCGCAAAGGGTGCTTCTGAAAATAGTGAGGGTGCTCTGCATTAAGTGGAGAAATAATGTATCATTTTTATGAAATAATAAATATATATTTTTTGGTTTAATGTGAACAATTGTTTATTTATTCTTATTATTGTTATTTATTTGATGTACAATCATTAATAGCTGCGTTTTCTCTGCACATGAATGCAGCAAGTGATGTCGGAACAATTATGTTATCCAAACTGATCTAGAGTCAGTTTTCACGTTGGACTAATAGATAAAGTTTGTCTTTGGGGAACTGATCCTAGACCAGCAGTTATGGGCTGCTTTAGGTGGTGGATTGAGTGCGATAAGTCTATGAGTTCTTTAAGCGCGAGTGGAGGTTGTGTCCCGGGACTCTTCAGCCAGTCACGTCCCGTTCTGCAGCCGGTCCACCGGGAAAAGTCCCGGTTCTCCCGATGGCCAGTTAGCTCCTGCTTATGTGTATGTTGAAAGCAAAATGCTGTGCTGCAAATTAGGACATTTGTTTATTTTGATTCAGGGATTTTGTGCATATATTTGCTGCAATTCAAGAAAAGCTACATTGCCAAAGTACAGTTTTATTAGGCTTACACATTTAACCGCGGGTGCTCTAATGTCCGTTTGAGGGTGCTTAGCACCCCCAAGCACCCCCCTAGAAACGGGCCTGTCACCAAGTAACAAAAAGCTAAATAATATTAATAATATTAATAATAATAATAATAATAATAATAACACGTACAATTTTCGGACACTTCTAAGGCTGTTATGACTGTGTGCTTGTGCCTTTTAAAATATTATATATTGTATTAAATTATTTATTGAATTATTATATTTTATAGTGTGTTACATATTTTTTATATATTTTTATTATGAGTGTATAAATATGAAGCAGGAGTAAAAGTAGGATAAATAAACAACATCTGGCAACCCTGATATTGTCGACGCAGTTCCGGTTTCTCAGCGACATAACATTACAAAATACAAGTAATCTGAACAGACAAACATCGAGATGCATTGCTCAATAAATAAATAATAAATGAATCAGTGCATGTAGTTTATGTATTAACTATAGATATCTTACACAAACACAACCGCTGCATGTGTATTTCAGAACATCTGTTTCATCTGTCACATGAATGTTGTCAAGTCCCAAATGCAGAAGAGTGGAAGCGAGTGGGAAGTACAGGATGTATATTTGAGAACAGGTATTCCAGCAGTAAATTATGATGTCAGTGTTGCGGATGAGACACACTGGCGTTAGTAATATTTCATTTGTATGTTTGACATGATCTGATCAATGCGTCTTGATCTGGGACGCTTCATTCAGGAAGGAAACACACAGTTTGGTTCCTTCAGTGCATCTGAAAGATACAAAATAATTCAAACAAACATGAAGTTGCATAAATAAATAAAGAAAAGCATTGATTTGAAATAAAAACGTGTTTGAAAATTGGATAAAAAGCCAAATGTGTTACGTATACATTTGTGCGGCAATGAACTAGAGGTGGACCGATATATCGCTTTTGCAAAGTAATCGGTGCCAATATTTAGGGGGATGCGTGGGGATGCCATCACCCTTATTTATTTATTTATTTATATTTTCTCCCCAATTTGTAATGCCCAATTCCCAATGCGCTCCAAGTCCTCGTGGTTGTTAGGGAGGGTAGTGTCACATGGGGTAACCAAATTGTCCCGGTTGCTAGGGAGGGTAGTGTCACATGGGGTAACCAAATTGTCCCGGTTGCTAGGGAGGGTAGAGTCACATGGGGTAACCAAATTGTCCCGGTTGCTAGGGAGGGTAGAGTCACATGGGGTAACCAAATTGGCCCGGTTGCTAGGGAGGGTAGAGTCACATGGGGTAACCAAATTGTCCCGGTTGCTAGGGAGGGTAGAGTCACATGGGGTAACCAAATTGGCCTGGTTGCTAGGGAGGGTAGAGTCACATGGGGCAACCAAATTGGGGCGGTTGCTAGGGAGGGTAGAGTCACATGGGGCAACCACATTGGGCTGGTTGCTAGGGAGGGTAGAGTCACATGGGGTAACCACATTGGCCCGGTTGCTAGGGAGGGTAGAGTCACATGGGGCAACCACATTGGGCTGGTTGCTAGGGAGGGTAAAGTCACATGGGGCAACCAAATTGGGGCGGTTGCTAGGGAGGGTAGAGTCACATGGGGCAACCACATTGGGCTGGTTGCTAGGGAGGGTAGAGTCACATGGGGTAACCAAATTGGCCCGGTTGCTAGGGAGGGTAGAGTCACATGGGGCAACCACATTGGGCTGGTTGCTAGGGAGGGTAAAGTCACATGGGGTAACCAAATTGGCCCGGTTGCTAGGGAGGGTAGAGTCACATGGGGTAACCTCCTCGTGGTCACTATAATGTGGTTCTCGCTCTCGGTGGGGCGTGTGGTGAGTTGCGTGTGGATCGTGGAGAGTAGCGTGAAGCCTCCATACGCACTACGTCTCCACGGTAACGCGCTCAACAAGTCACGTGATAAGATGCGCGGATTGACGGTCTCAGACGCGGAGGCAACTTTGCTGTTTGCTGGTCAAAATTGACCAACTAAAGGAAATAAATGGGAAAGACTAAAAACAGAGCCATTATTTTATTTGTCAAATAAAATCAATAAATCAACCACAATGCTGAACACACACATACAAATAAATGGGTTGAGACTGGCACTGCCAGAAGGCAGAATGCAGAACACACACACACACACACACACACACACACACACACACATATATGAGGGGATAAGACAATAACACACCCACAATGCACGCACACACACAAATAAATGGGTTGAGACTGGCACTGCCAGAAGGCAGAATGCAGAACACACACACACACACACACACACACACACACATATATGAGGGGATAAGACAATAACACACCCACAATGCACGCACACACACAAATAAATGGGTTGAGACTGGCACTGCCAGAAGGCAGAATGCAGAACACACACACACACACACACACACACACACACACACACATATATGAGGGGATAAGACAATAACACACTCACAATGCACGCACACACACAAATAAATGGGTTGAGACTGGCCAGAATGCAGAATAGAACACTCACACACATACATATACACACACACACACACGCACGCACGCACTCACCCGCACAAACACACACTCATGCAAACACACTCTCAAGCACATACACACTCCACACACACTCATGCGGGCACTCATTCACACACACACACACACACACACACACACACACGTATCTAGTGTGTGTATTCTACATTGTGTGTATTGTGTACATTTGTTATGTAAATTGTTTTGTGTAATATGTTGTTTATTGTAAAGTGGTTTATGTCTCGTCACTGTCATTACTGCAATGTTGCTCGGAACTGCACACAAGAATTTCACCTGCTGTTGCACTCGTGTACACAGTAGTGTGACAATAAAGTGATTTGATTTGATTTTGATTTGAAACACACACTCATGCACACAAACACACTTTCATGCACATACACACTCCACACACACACATTCATGCACATACACACACACTTGTACTTTGGGTTTGTGTGGTGAGATTAATAAACACAAGAGCGCTGTGTTGAACTACAACATAACAGGTTTTACTTCCACCATCCGCGTTCACATACACGTTCCTCATGTACAGAACACGCCCCCCAATCACATGACATTCACTAGTATACCCACACATACTACACACACTCACACACACACTCATGCATGCCCACACACACTACACACACACTCATGCATGCCCACACACACACACACACACATTCATGCATGCCCACACACACTACACACACACTCATGCATGCCCACACACACTACACACACTCACACACACACTCATGCATGCCCACACACACTACACACACTCTCACGCACACACACACACTACACACACACTCACACACTCACTCACACACTCCACACAAACACACTCTCATGCACACACACACACACACACACACACTCCACACAAACACACACACACTCACACACACACACACACACACACACTCATGCATGCCCACACACACTCACGCGCACACACAGAAAACAACACTAATTGATCAAAGAAAGGATTGTGTGCAACACTAACGTCTATCAACAGGTGAAATAAACAAAATCATGTGCTACAAAGTGCTGCTGATGACATCATCGGTAATGATGTCATTGTCTGTCTGTTCACTCAGAAGTGAATAATACACAAAACAGCTCACAGCAGGTCTGGACATGTGATCAGATCGTAACAGTCTAAAGGTGCGCTCACCGTTAAACCTTTCCCTCTTCAAAAAACACATTTTTTGTATCTTTTTTTTTCTCTCTTCCAAGATTTTTCTCCCTTCAAAAATGTTTTTTTTCCTCTCTTTAAAAAATAAAATAAAATATTGCATGCAGTACCAACATTGGCCGCCAGGTGCCACTATCAGTAAACATGTAATCTTGCGCTTTTTATGCTTTCTCTGCTGCAGTATGGTGAATAATACATTAAAAGCGTAAGATTGCATGTTTACTGATAGTGGCACCTGGTGGCCAATGTTGGTACTGCATGCATTATTTTATTTAATTTTTTTTTGTTTAACAAAGAGAAAAAACAATTTTGAAGACAGAAAAAAATTTAGGAAGAGAGAAAAAAATGTAACTCAGGAAGGAACTTAGACACAATTTAAAAAAAAAGCAAAATCTATTCTGTGGTTTAATGGGGAAAGAACGTGAAGTGCTACAATAAAAACCTGTTTATTGTTTGGCGGTTAGCTACCTTACCTTTTACGGTTAGACAATATATTACTGTAAAATACTGTATTGTGTGTCTTTGAAGTAGAACAATACATGCAAAGCAATCCGTGCACTTTTATAGTACAATATTTTTGTAAATATTGAAGTAAAATCATGTCACCTTATAATTACAATGAAAACATCAAAAGGACGTCCCAGAAGATGCTTTACATTTAATTGTATTTTATTGAAATATTATTGAAATATTGGTTATGCACATCAGGGTGTATTATGTAGCATTTATTGTTATTTATTTAATGTTTAATGTGTGTTTTGTGCGCTGTCAATATGTGATCATGTGGGCTTTCTCTTTACCTCTTGTAATATTATGGTGGTACAAAACGATTTTAAAGAGCATTAAGAGCTTAATATATTAACGTCATATCAAATATACAGGTATTAAAATGCCATCCCACAATGCCTGAAATGTTATAAAGTTAAAGGTAGAACGATATATCGGTTTTACCGATTAATCTATGCCGATATTTGCTAATAGTTTTATTTTTATTTTATTTATTTATTTTCTCCCCCAATCTGTAACGCCCAATTCCCAATGCACTCCAAGTCCTCGTGGTGGCGTAGTGACTCGCCTCAATCCGGGTGGTGGAGGACGAATCTCAGTTGCCTCCGCGTCTGAGACTGTCAATCTACACATTTTATCACATGACTTGTTGAGCGCGTTACCGTGGAGACGTAGCGCGTGTGGAGGCTTCCCGCTATTCTCCGCGCCATCCTCACACAACTCACCACACGCCCCACCGAGAGCGAGAACCACATTATAGTGACCACGAGGAGGTTACCCCATGTGACTCTACCCTCCCTAGCAACCGGGCCAATTTGGTTACCCCATGTGACTCTACCCTCCCTAGCAACCGGGACAATTTGGTTACCCCATGTGACTCTACCCTCCCTAGCAACCGGGACAATTTGGTTACCCCATGTGACTCTACCCTCCCTAGCAACCGGGCCAATTTGGTTACCCCATGTGACTCTACCCTCCCTAGCAACCGGGACAATTTGGTTACCCCATGTGACTCTACCCTCCCTAGCAACCGGCCCAATTTGGTTACCCCATGTGACTCTACCCTCCCTAGTAACCGGGCCAATTTGGTTACCCCATGTGACTCTACCCTCCCTAGCAACCGGGCCAATTTGGTTACCCCATGTGACTCTACCCTCCCTAGCAACCGGGCCAATTTGGTTACCCCATGTGACTCTACCCTCCCTAGCAACCGGCCCAATTTGGTTACCCCATGTGACTCTACCCTCCCTAGCAACCGGCCCAATTTGGTTACCCCATGTGACTCTACTCTCCCTAGCAACCAGGCCAATGCAGTGCTGACACGAGTCATGTGATGACCCTTTACACGTATAAATATCCCTCACTTCATAGACCAGTGTATTCTGCAGCGCTGACACGAGTCATGTGATGACCCTTTACACGTATAAATATCACTCACTTCATAGACTTCAATGTATTCTGCAGCGCTGACACGAGTCATGTGATGACCCTTTACACGTATAAACATCACTCACTTCATAGACTTCAATGTATTCTGCAGCGCTGACACGAGTCATGTGATGACCCTTTACACGTATAAACATCACTCACTTCATAGACTTCAATGTATTCTGCAGCGCTGACACGAGTCATGTGATGACCCTTTACACGTATAAACATCACTCACTTCGTAGACTTCAATGTATTCTGCAGCACTGACACGAGTCATGTGATGACCCTTTACACGTATAAAGATCACTCACTTCGTAGACTTCAATGTATTCTGCAGCACTGACACGAGTCATGTGATGACCCTTTACACGTATAAACATCACTCACTTCGTAGACTTCAATGTATTCTGCAGCGCTGACACGAGTCATGTGATGACCCTTTACACGTATAAACATCACTCACTTCGTAGACTTCAATGTATTCTGCAGCACTGACACGAGTCATGTGATGACCCTTTACACGTATAAACATCACTCACTTCGTAGACTTCAATGTATTCTGCAGCGCTGACACGAGTCATGTGATGACCCTTTACACGTATAAACATCACTCACTTCGTAGACTTCAATGTATTCTGCAGCGCTGACACGAGTCATGTGATGACCCTTTACACGTATAAACATCACTCACTTCGTAGACTTCAATGTATTCTGCAGCACTGACACGAGTCATGTGATGACCCTTTACACGTATAAACATCACTCACTTCGTAGACTTCAATGTATTCTGCAGCACTGACACGAGTCATGTGATGACCCTTTACACGTATAAACATCACTCACTTCATAGACTTCAATGTATTCTGCAGCGCTGACACGAGTCATGTGATGACCCTTTACACGTATAAACATCACTCACTTCGTAGACTTCAATGTATTCTGCAGCACTGACACGAGTCATGTGATGACCCTTTACACGTATAAACATCACTCACTTCGTAGACTTCAATGTATTCTGCAGCGCTGACACGAGTCATGTGATGACCCTTTACACGTATAAACATCACTCACTTCGTAGACTTCAATGTATTCTGCAGCGCTGACACGAGTCATGTGATGACCCTTTACACGTATAAGCCTTGACCAGACCCTTTACAGAATCTGGTCAAGGCTTTACTTTACCACTGTGTTTTAATTTAGCAGCACCCAGACAGCTGGAAACACTGTATATGTGTGTGCGACGCGTGCCCACCTCTTGACATATGCATCACACAGGGCAGATTTGGAAGACTCGACATGTTCCGTTGAATTAGCTGCGAGGTGTGATTTCCATGTCAAGTTCTGAGATCATATCATACTGGAGTAACCCTCATGTGAACTGATCCGCTCTATAAATGATGGACGTGTGCTCATGCCAAACTTGTATTAAATGCACTGCATGAGCAGCACAATGTGACCTGCTGACCTTTAACCTCACTTGTGCTTAACGTGAAGGAGGAACGAGTCGAAATACATTTTTGTGCTAATCAACATTATGACACAAATGCTGCTGATTGAGCTTCACTACATCTGCATTTGAAGGGACAGTAAATTAAAGCTTACAACTTCCTGTTAACTGATATCATAGTAAAGGCAAAAGTGTATAAATAGTTCACCGCATCATAGCGAGTGTGTCATTAGCCGTTCTGATGACTAACACTAATGTTATCAGGTGTGTAATCTCATCAAATGACGTTTTTCCTCTTTTCAAGTGACTGTGATGATCAGTGCTCGAATTGAGGCTGGGGTGAGGGGGGGTTACTGCTTGCGAATGCAGAAAATTATTTGGACGCACCAAATGAACAGTGTTCTGCTTCTAACGCAGGTGCTCAGGCTGTCCCGTGGACGAGTGCTTGTGGGTTTCTTTGTAACACTGTTAAAACCTCTTAAACGACACACCTTGTCGATGCTTTATAGCGAGACCATCAGCCAGCTGCATCAGGCCAGCAGACATGTCAGCCGCTAGAAATGTATCAAGTATCACGGTTGTGCAAAAAACATCCCAAAATGCATTGCATAGCCTTTGCATATGCTGTATGTGTAGACGTATAGAGGGGGGTTCAATGTCAAATGGTTGGGAATCACCCGTTTGGCGCATATTTGTATAGAAAAACAATGAAAACCAGCATATAAACACGCCGAATTGCTTCTTTGTGGTAGTTTACGTCATATAAAATATATTAACCTCCTATAACTGCTTACAGTTTTTCACCCTTTGAAACATTCTCTAAACTATAAGTTATGGGACATCATGACTCTATTGCATGTCTGCAAAATGTTGCAACTCACCCAAAACCTGTCATTCATGCTTCAAAACACGCAGTAGTTATTGTGTCAGTAAATTGGCCAATGCCACCAAAATTTTAAAAAATGTGTCATCGTGTGAGCCGGAGTGGTCAAAATGTTTAGATGTTTTTTCACCATGGCAGCCAACCCTGGAAATGTGTGTTATGTACAAAATGTCATTTTTTGTAACTTTTTTTGTTGACACTGACACTGAATGTCACTTTTGTCTCGCTGAACGTTACTTTTGTCTCGCTGAACGTTACTTTTGTCTCGCTGAATGTCACTTTTGTCTCGCTGAATGTCACTTTTGTCTCGCTGAACGTTACTTTTGTCTCGCTGAACGTTACTTTTGTCTCGCTGAATGTCACTTTTGTCTCGCTGAACGTTACTTTTGTCTCGCTGAATGTCACTTTTGTCTCGCTGAACGTTATTTTTGTCTCGCTGAATGTCACTTTTGTCTCGCTGGATGTCACTTTTGTCTCGCTGAATGTCACATTTGTCTCGCTGAATGTCACATTTGTCTCGCTGAATGTCACTTTTGTCTCGCTGAATGTCACATTTGTCTCGCTGAATGTCACTTTTGTCTCGCTGAATGTCACATTTGTCTCGCTGAATGTCACATTTGTCTCGCTGAATGTCACTTTTGTCTCGCTGAATGTCACTTTTGTCTCGCTGAATGTCACATTTGTCTCGCTGAATGTCACTTTTGTCTCGCTGAATGTCACTTTTGTCTCGCTGAATGTCACTTTTGTCTCGCTGAATGTCACTTTTGTCTCGCTGAATGATACTTTTGTCTCGCTGAATGATACTTTTGTCTCGCTGAATGTCACTTTTGTCTCGCTGAATGTTACTTTTGTCTCGCTGAATGTCACATTTGTCTCGCTGAATGATACTTTTGTCTCGCTGAATGTCACATTTGTCTCGCTGAATGATACTTTTGTCTCGCTGAATGATACTTTTGTCTCGCTGAATGTCACATTTGTCTCGCTGAATGATACTTTTGTCTCGCTGAATGATACTTTTGTCTCGCTGAATGTCACTTTTGTCTCGCTGAATGATACTTTTGTCTCGCTGAATGATACTTTTGTCTCGCTGAATGATACTTTTGTCTCGCTGAATGTCACATTTGTCTCGCTGAATGTCACATTTGTCTCGCTGAATGTCACATTTGTCTCGCTGAATGTCACATTTGTCTCGCTGAATGATACTTTTGTCTCGCTGAATGATACTTTTGTCTCGCTGAATGTCACATTTGTCTCGCTGAATGATACTTTTGTCTCGCTGAATGATACTTTTGTCTCGCTGAATGTCACTTTTGTCTCGCTGAATGATACTTTTGTCTCGCTGAATGATACTTTTGTCTCGCTGAATGATACTTTTGTCTCGCTGAATGTTACTTTTGTCTCGCTGAATGTCACATTTGTCTCGCTGAATGATACTTTTGTCTCGCTGAATGTCACATTTGTCTCGCTGAATGATACTTTTGTCTCGCTGAATGATACTTTTGTCTCGCTGAATGTCACATTTGTCTCGCTGAATGATACTTTTGTCTCGCTGAATGATACTTTTGTCTCGCTGAATGTCACTTTTGTCTCGCTGAATGATACTTTTGTCTCGCTGAATGATACTTTTGTCTCGCTGAATGTCACATTTGTCTCGCTGAATGATACTTTTGTCTCGCTGAATGATACTTTTGTCTCGCTGAATGTCACATTTGTCTCGCTGAATGATACTTTTGTCTCGCTGAATGTTACTTTTGTCTCGCTGAATGTCACTTTTGTCTCGCTGAATGTCACTTTTGTCTCGCTGAATGATACTTTTGTCTCGCTGAATGTTACTTTTGTCTCGCTGAATGTCACATTTGTCTCGCTGAATGTCACATTTGTCTCGCTGAATGATACTTTTGTCTCGCTGAATGTTACTTTGTATCACTCGGAGCTTTTTATGTAGATACAGTCAACAGTCAATATTACTGCAGTACACAGAAAAAGGAATATGCACATTTATATGTATGCAGTACATTTACTTTTGTATTTCACATTTGTATGTCCGGTTTTACACATTTCTTACATGTACAGTCAGATATAGTGACACTGCCACAACATGACATCCATGCAACATCAACGAAAAAAGCTGCGGTAGTTCTGTGAAAAATAATCAATTGCTCCTCCTCACAGCGCATAACACTACGAGTTCCCGTCTTCTTGGTGGACATCCTGTCGCTCTTGTTGGTCTGGCCAGAGATTTAGCAGACATCACAAACATCACATGTCATGGATATTTATGGAATATTCAGCACATGTATGTCTGACCGATTCTGATAACTGAATGGATTATTTTGCATGTCATGGCTCGCACGACGAGAGAATGTTTAGAAGTTATAGTAACTCAGAGTTATATTAAACAATATCCGGCTCTTCCATGCTTTATAATGGGAGTGAATGGTACCTTAGATTTTGAAGCCCAAAAAAGTAATCCATCCATCATAGAAGTAATCCATACGGCTCCTGGGGGTTAATAAAGGTCTTCTGAAGCGATGCGTTTGTGTAAGAAAAACTTCCATATTTATAACTTTATAAACTATAATCACTGGCTTCCGGTAACGGCCGTCCGCACGTTCATGAGAGAGTCGAGTTGCGGCGTATGATGCAGGCGTAGCAGAAGCTTCTGGTGAGAAGTGACGACCGCGGAAGCGCGTGTTGTTTACAATAAAGGAAAACGGTGAAAAGGTCTTTATTAACCCCCAGGAGCCGTATAGATTACTTCTATTATGGATGGATTACTTTTTTGGGCTTCAAAATCTAAGGTACCATTCACTTCCATTATAAAGCTTGGAAGAGCCGGATATTGTTTAATATAACTCCGGTTGTGTTTGGCTGAAAGAATTAAGTCATATACAGCTAGGATCGCTTGAGGGCGAGTAAATTGTGGGATCATTTTCATTTTTGGGTGTACTAACACTTTTTAATGTTTTGAAAAAATGATTCTCATTCAAGAATTGAGCCAAAGCAATTGAGAAAAACTGTAATAGAAAATACATTCATGTAGTTCTGAATGTCCTGAAAGTTTGATTTGAAAGATTTAAATGTTGATGAGCCACTAATCTGTTAATAATTAGTCAAACCTACAGTGTATGTTTGTTAATGGCAAATTCTGCCCACTAATGGACAACAGCCGCACCTCCCCGGGTGGAACGGAGGCAGTCCTCCGGCCCCAGGCGAACGGAACGTCCCGCCGCGTTCTCGAGAAACAGAAGTGGTCTCCCCCGCCCTGGAAGCGGTCTCCCTCACTCCATGCGGTTGGCCAGGAGCCCCTTCCCGCTTGCGGTCGGTGGTCGTCACGACCCCGCCACATTTAGCGCTTGGTAGGGGTCTCCTCCCGCCCCTGGCAGCAGCCTTGACCACTCCCCTCCTCCCTTTGCGTTCGGCGTCCGTTCATCTGCTCTCAGGCTGTCGGGCTCCTCCGTCCCCCGGGCGACTGCTTAGGGTGGATGGTAGCGGCAAGAACTCTACTATGGCACATCCCTCCTTCTTCCCGGGTTTCGGCACCCATGTAAAGAGATTAATAGACTGTGCCCCTAAATACCGCTAAGTGCAACCCCCTCCCAACCACACTGGCATACATTCATAATGCCATGATGCCACATGATGATGGTAGTTTTTCAGGATAAAGACATTTAAATGCATCTGTTTTAAATGTACACAAACTATGAATCTCAATCTTTGTTGGCCGAAACAACAGTTTAATATGCAATGGTTTTTGATGTTGTCCCAAAAGTTCAATGTTTGTTAAATGAACTGTAGATTTCTTCCAGAAATATTCATCAGCCTATCACTTTGTAGGGATGTTAACCAACGTTTCCTCTCATCTGTGTTACTGTGGTAAGTTGTGAAATGTACTCTCACCACAAACAGTCTGTATGATGGTGGTGATTCTGTAAAGTGTCACAAAGTTTCAATTCACAGCTCATCTACATCAGTGCAGTTACACCCTTAAACCAGTGTTTTACACCCCTACACCAGGTATTAAAGTGAAACCCTGTGTTCTTAAATCACACATTTTACTATCAGGCTTACGACAGTTGTGTTACAGAGACATAGTGGCTTCTAAAAGTCTTTAGACTGGAAATAATGCAATGAAAAACGCAGAATATCATATTTGTATATAAGGGATCATGTACAGTCAGCTCCAGTGCATGATGTCATTAAAGCAAAAGAGACTCATACCAGATACTAAGACTTTCTGAAACTCATTTACATTGTATTTATTTAAGTTGGCGGCTGTGGCTCAGGTGGTAGAGCGGGTTGGCCTTTTGCATCACAGTTTAATAGTGTTTAGCCTCCCATTCAGCTGATGAAGACACGCTGCGTAATCATGAGGAAGGATTACATCACGAATGTAGATTGGAATCCAGGTGCATGTTGTTAGTGTGCCAGTGATTACCCCTCCGTGTGCCATAGGTTGCCGACCCCTGACTTAGCAACTGGGCCAATTTGGTTACCCCATGTGACCCTACCCTCCCTAGCAACCGGGCCAATTTGGTTACCCCATGTGACTCTACCCTCCCTAGCAACCGGGACAATTTGGTTACCCCATGTGACTCTACCCTCCCTTGCAACCGGGACAATTTGGTTTCCCCATGTGACTCTACCCTCCCTAGCAACCGGGACAATTTGGTTTCCCCATGTGACTCTACCCTCCCTAGCAACCGGGCCAATTTGGTTACCCCATGTGACTCTACCCTCCCTAGCAACTGGGACAATTTGGTTACCCCATGTGACTCTACCCTCCCTAGCAACCGGGCCAATTTGGTTACCCCATGTGACTCTACCCTCCCTAGCAACTGGGCCAATTTGGTTACCCCATGTGACTCTACCCTCCCTAGCAACCGGGTCAATTTGGTTACCCCATGTGACTCTACCCTCCCTAGCAACCGGGCCAATTTGGTTACCCCATGTGACTCTACCCTCCCTAGCAACCGGGACAATTTGGTTACCCCATGTGACTCTACCCTCCCTAGCAACCAGGCCAATTTGGTTACCCCATGTGACTCTACCCTCCCTAGCAACCGGGTCAATTTGGTTACCCCATGTGACTCTACCCTCCCTAGCAACCGGGACAATTTGGTTACCCCATGTGACTCTACCCTCCCTAGCAACCGGGCCAATTTGGTTACCCCATGTGACTCTACCCTCCCTAGCAACCGGGCCAATTTGGTTACCCCATGTGACTCTACCCTCCGTAGCAACCGGGTCAATTTGGTTACCCCATGTGTCTCTACCCTCCCTAGCAACCGGGCCAATTGGTTACCCCATGTGACTCTACCCTCCCTAGCAACCGGTTATTCGTCTGACACCTTTTTAAGTAAATAAAGTTGAATGAACTGATGCGTTTGTGTATGTCTAACAGAGGTTTTCTATTTATGATGATGTGACGCTCCTGTTCTTCCCGCTCCGTATTAGACTCGAACCGGCGTCTCCGGCATGGGAGGCGGGTGTGCTAACAAGGAGTCTAAAGGCTACAGCCCCCTATATCAATGCTCTTGAGATTGTTAATATCTGTCCTAACTTTGGCAAATCTGAGCCCAGTTTGAGACAGTTAAGAAACGATTGAGACATTAAGGAGATCTCATGTGGTCTCAGGAGTCTGTAGTGATGACATTCATCAACATCAGAAATTTGATACAAATCACAAGCTGTCATGTACTGTCACATTCTTATAGTATATGTCCATTGTGAATGGTAATGTTGGGGGTGGGGGGGGGGGGGGGGGGCTGTGCACTAGAAGCATTGCATGTATAAAGTATACTTGGAAATAAATCTGATTCTGATGTTTTAGACACATTCTTAAAATAATGGCAGTATGTGCCAATCGTAGATTTCGTCAGAATGCTAATTGTGCCACCAACGCATTGGCAAGAATGACTATTGCCTGATTGCTTCATCATTAGATGAGTCTTATTTCTTCCTTTGGCCTATTTTTAACATTCACAAATTTCTCAAAAAAAAAAAAAAAAAAATTTTTTTTAATTATTTTATTGAAGATTACTAAATTAAATTTTATGGGATTTTGTCATGAAAATAAAATGCGTAAAAAAAAAATCGCCATTGTTTGCCCATTCGTTACATTTGTGGATTGGTTTATGGACTCGTTCTCTGACTTATTGTCCTTTCCGTAATATAATATCGTTCAGTGTTACTCGCTCTGTGCTGGTCCGGAGGTTCTGAATCATGGCAACATTAAACTGAAGATGTACGGATTCATGTTAAATTTAGGCGTCTTTGGGAAAACACGCCTCAACCATCACAAACACTGAAAGAAGATCTACACCTGCATTAAACAGTGTTTTATAGGCTTTTCTATAGGCAAACATATATTGTAATTGAGAATATGCATTTATACAGTAGCTGACCCTTCCTTTAATGTGTGCCAGTGTGGTTTGATTATGTTTGAGCGATAACACAAATATGATGATAGTGAAAATGTACCACGTGACAACTAGCCCCAGTCTCCCCTAAAAGGAGACCTTTTCTCGAGATTACTTTAGATATGTCAAGATGACAAAATAAGTTCATTATTAATTATTATTAATACAGAAACTGATTAATAATGCATGACGTCTGCATGTTTCCTTTCAGCTCTTTTATGTGAGATCGCTAGAAGTCCCCAGTTCTCTGGTATCAACACACACACACACACACACACACACACACACACACACAGGGCACCCATTGGGCTTATATGATGCGGTATTGCATCAAGTGGAGGCAGAGAACTATCACGGTTTCCCATGCGAAGTGTTACCCACAAGCATCATTTCCTGCAGATACCAAAGTTAGACTGCACGAAAGCGTTCACACGTACTGAAGTACACCAGTGTCGCACGAGTAGATGATTAGATGTAAACTTTGCTTTGGCTGTTACAGGGTATTACATGGTTTCTGCCACCCAGGGCTGAACTGGTAATCTGGCATACCGGCATTTTCCCGGTGGTCCGACGCACTTTTGGGTCGATCGGGACCGGACTGGCCATCCGGAGAGCTGAGCGGGCTGGCGGGTCGGCCCGAGAAACGTGCCGAATGGGCCGCGATAAGCTCAAACGTGCCGGCGCGTTATGCAGAAAAGGACAGCGGACCCCTCCCCCGCTCAACAACTTTTGGGTCACCATCACTGGTGTTCTTTCACCATCCACCTCAAATGATATCTGGCAGCTGCTAATCCCCTTCTGAATGACTGCTGACTCGATGTTCATTCTAGTCCATGCCAAAAGCTCTTCCGGCCTTCTTAAGAGTCTGTTTGTACATGCAGCAGTCTGGAGGATACTTGTGACATCATCCGTATAGCTGCCCAGTGCTGGCAACCTTGGACTGCCTGTCGGGCACCAATTAAGATGATCTCGAATGCGGCTGTCAACAGAATTTATTGAAACACACAAAAAATCTTCCAAACATTTTATTCAGTCCATCTTCTTCCACCGGCCCGTTTTGCAGTGAATTAAAAATCATTCTACGTGAACATTTGGCTTGTTACCGCGGAGACATAGTGTGTGCGGAGGCTTCACGCTATTACCCCATGTGACTCTACCCTCCCTAGCAACCGGGCCAATTTGGTTACCCCATGTGACTCTACCCTCCCTAGCAACCGGGCCAATTTGGTTACCCCATGTGACTCTACCCTCCCTAGCAACTGGGCCAATTTGGTTGCCCCATGTGACTCTACCCTCCCTAGCAATCGGGCCAATCTGGTTACCCCATGTGACTCTACCCTCCCTAGCAACCGGGCCAATCTGGTTACCCCATGTGACTCTACCCTCCCTAGCAACCGGGCCAATCTGGTTACCCCATGTGACTCTACCCTCCCTAGCAACCGGGCCAATTTGGTTACCCCATGTGACTCTACCCTCCCTAGCAACCGGGCCAATTTGGTTACCCCATGTGACTCTACCCTCCCTAGCAACCGGGCCAATTTGGTTGCCCCATGTGACTCTACCCTCCCTAGCAACCGGGCCAATTTGGTTACCCCATGTGACTCTACCCTCCCTAGCAACCGGGCCAATTTGGTTGCCCCATGTGACTCTACCCTCCCTAGCAACCGGGCCAATTTGGTTACCCCATGTGACTCTACCCTCCCTAGCAACCGGGCCAATTTGGTTACCCCATGTGACTCTACCCTCCCTAGCAACTGGGCCAATTTGGTTGCCCCATGTGACTCTACCCTCCCTAGCAATCGGGCCAATCTGGTTACCCCATGTGACTCTACCCTCCCTAGCAACCGGGCCAATCTGGTTACCCCATGTGACTCTACCCTCCCTAGCAACCGGGCCAATCTGGTTACCCCATGTGACTCTACCCTCCCTAGCAACCGGGCCAATCTGGTTACCCCATGTAACTCTACCCTCCCTAGCAGGAGTCATGGAGTCACACAGCACGCCCTGGATTCAAACTCACGACTCCAGGTGAGTCCATTTAATTTAAATGATTAAGTTGAAACAACAACATTTAAACAGTTACCTTAACTTAAATAGTTGAGTTCATTCTGTATGAACACCAAGTTAAGTGAACTAAATTACTCAAGTTTTGGAGACATCGTTCCTCAATTAAAGCAAAGAGTTTACTCCGTTAACTGAATAGTGTGAACTTATAAGGGGCTTCAATGTACATTAGTTTTGTAAAGAAATCCCTACATACAGTATACGCAATTGTAATATGTCTACCACACTTATTTTAGGCAAGAAATCGCACCAGTCGGCTCATACAAATACGTCTCAAAGACTGCAAGATCATGTAGATTTACACTCTACAATATCAGGACGATAAGACCTTTCCTCTCTGAACATGCCACACAACTGCTTGTTCAGTCACTTGTCATCTCTAGACTGGACTACTGTAACTCTCTCTTTGGAGGACTTCCTGCATGTGCAATTAGACCTCTGCAAATTACCCAGAATGCAGCAGCACGTCTGGTCTTTAATGACCCAAAGAGAGCACATGTTACACCCCTCCTCGTCTCTCTCCACTGGCTGCCGGTTGATGCACGTATTAAATTCAAGGCTCTGATGCTGCACACAGAACAATCACTGGGTCTGCTCCAGCATACCTAAAAACATTTATGCAGAGCTACACTCCCACCAGAAGCCCATCGGCTAATGAGCGGCGCCTTGTTGTACCAAAACAAAGAGGCACCAAAACACTTTTCCGGACTTTCAGTTTCATCATTCACGTTGGTGGAATGACCTCCCCAACTCAATCCGTGAAGCTGACTCACTCTCTATCTTCAAAAAACGGCTAAATACACATCTTTTCCACGAGTATTTAACCAGTCGCAAAAAAAAATAAAAAATAAAAATGTAAAAATGTAAAAAAATGTACAATTCTTGTTGCACTTAAATCGGTTTTGTATACTATTGTGATGATAGTGAAACTTTGTAGTATGGCACTTTTCGTACCACTGTCTCCTTAAGATGATTCGCTGATGTTCTTCCTCTTTTGTAAGTCGCTTTGGATAAAAGCGTCTGCCAAATGAATAAATGTAAATGTAAATGTACTCAAACAGAGAAAAATGAACAAATTAACAAACAGTGTAATAACCATTTTCCCACAGTTTAACCCCAAACCCAAACCGTAACTCTAATAGGAAATAACTTTCATGTACCACAGAAGAAAGAAAACGAGTAACCAAATTTGTTCATAGTTGTTTTCTTTCTTAAATCAAAGTGTTGGATGGGAGGCGAGCTAAAATGCGTCGCCTGTATTGTGTCGATTTGAAATTCTGTTTTTGTTTAAAAAGTACATTTTCAAATGAGTCAAGTGGTTTGATGTATTACGATTTTTTTGGGATGCAGTTGCTGCCAGCAAATCAACAAGTCTGGAAAAGTAAATATTAAAAACGATTTAATTATAGACCAGAAGTCAGTGGTGCCACGGCACATAATGGATGAATTGTACCCCAATCAATGCATTAATCAGCGAGTATTGACGCTGACTATCACCGCTGGAGTCGTGAGTTTGAATCCAGGGCGTGCTGAGTGACTCCAGTCAGGTTTCCTTAGCAACCAAATTGTCCCGGTTGCTAGGGAGGGTAGAGTCATATGGGGTAACCAAATTGTCCCGGTTGCTAGGGAGGGTAGAGTCACATGGGGTAACCAAATTGGCTCGGTTGCTAGGGAGGGTAGAGTCACATGGGGTAACCAAATTGGCTCGGTTGCTAGGGAGGGTAGAGTAACATGGGGTAACCAAATTGTCCCGGTTGCTAGGGAGGGTAGAGTCACATGGGGTAACCAAATTGGCTCGGTTGCTAGGGAGGGTAGAGTCACATGGGGTAACCAAATTGTCCCGGTTGCTAGGGAGGGTAGAGTCACATGGGGTAACCAAATTAGCCCGGTTGCTAGGGAGGGTAGAGTCACATGGGGGTAACCAAATTAGCCCGGTTGCTAGGGAGGGTAGAGTCACATGGGGTAACCTCCTCGTGGTGGTGATTAGTGGTTCTCTCAATGGGGCGTGTGGTGAGTTGTGTGTGGATCGTGGAGAGTAGCATGAGTGTCCACATGCTGTGAGTCTCCGCGGTGTCGTGCACAACGAGTCACATGATCAGATGCGCGGATTGACGGTCTCAGAAGCGGAGGCAACTTAGACTCGTCCTCCAGGCGTTCCAAAATAGATAAAAGTCAACAGGAAATGCTGTTCACGACCCATTTTACTTCCATAAGGAAAATGGGCGGGATTTGATTTTATCAATCAGGAGCTGATTGGCTGGTGTAAAGTGTCTCTATGTGACTGGTGATTGTTTCAGAGGCGGAGCAAGATATTAGGTTTGACAAAGATTATGAAGACAAACATTTGAATCTTCCGAATCACGTGCGCTGGTGAATCGTTCAAGACCAGTAATCTGTAAGTATACAGCGTAGGAGAGTAAGTTACTGTAATCTTACTAACCGGACCACAGAACTGAATTGAGATTGCCTTTTAAATTACAGTTTATTGAAATATTATTATTTATATGAAATATTAAAATGATTATTTTTTTAAATTTAAATTTAAATTTCATAACAACATTCCATCAAATTTAATTGTGTAATTATAAACCAAATTAAATGAATAAACCTTAATGATGTATTTATTTCTTGTTAAATATTACCTTTTTGTTTTTTGTTATGAAATTGAACGCTTAAATAATTAAAATATATTTTTAAATGTGTAAGTAGAGTTTTAATAACAAAGATGTTGTAATGATTAAATAAATACATTTTTATAACAACAATAATAATAATAACGAAATGAATCATTGAGTAAGTTTGAATAAATAAATACTTATTAATACCATTAAAACCTGGATATTAATAATCAAAGTTTGCAATGCCAATTATAGAAATATCATTGTATTTAATACATTAACTTTCATATTTTGAATGTTTATTAAAGTCAGTTTAGAAAATAAGAAAAATTGTGCTCAATGTATAATGGATAAAATATGCATATTATATGCTAATTGAATTCTGCTTGTATGCATGTTTAGTTTCTAAACATTACTTTCAATTTCAATGCAGTATATTTCTATTCAGTCTCTGATTCAACATCCGTGTGAGGCCAATTCAGCTTTATAAATGCATGCTCATTCTCAGCAGAATCACTGGAAAATATACAAAACACAACGTACTTTATACTGGTGCCCAGTAATGCTGGTGTTCTATACAGGGAGGGTAGTGCGCACACTACTTAGGGGCCGTAGCATGTTTGCTTGGGCTTTCTGCCAATACAAGAACTCTTTTACATTGTGGTTGTTTGTATAAGGGAAAGTCTCAGGCTTGAATATTGAAGACAGATGTGCTGTGGTGCAGCAGCGCTCATTAGAGTGCCAGTTTCCAACATTCCAAGAATTTCCTGGAATTCACTTGCACAAAGGCGGTGTTATATTACTCAGGGGTGGTTCTAGAGTCACTGGATATTCTAGACTTCGCTCAGACGTCTATGTATGCGTATGGGGCCGTTTTGGAAAATAATGCATTTCTAAAAAGCCTGTCTTTTTATATTTTTGGAACTAAAACTTCGAGGTCCCACTAGCGCTCGTCTCTGCCTCGGATACGCTCAGAGATCGGAAGTTGCATGTCAGACGTTCCCAGAAGTCCCTTTCAGCTGTCTGTTCATTCAGAGCACATTCATGAACCGAGCGCTGCTCATGAATACACTCGCTCCGTAACACTTCACATAAAAGCATGAAATATCCTGCAGATGAAAGTATGTTCAATTCTCAATTCTGAGCTCATATTCATTCGATTAAGTATCACAGTGCACTACTCCGAGCACACTTCTGTTTATTTTATTTGTCCATGTTCTTCGTTCAGTGGCCTCCAGAGAGCATCTACAGTAAACACAGCAGAAAACCGAACTTAGTGAAGGTTCACCAGGATACACTGACTGTGATTGGCAGTTTACTCAAGTGACTATAGTCAAACTATTGATTTAAAGTTGTTGATTATAAGCACAGAATCAATAGAGTAATAAAATATTGAGCTGTATATAAATATGTAACTAGTTTGTGAGTGTAGGGAGAGTGACTCGATTTCATCATTCTTGATGCATCATTGAAGTGGGCGGAGCTCTTGATGTGATTCTCTGATTGGTGGATTATGGGTAATGTAGTTCTTTACCAGGAATTGATCTGTTTTTTAGTAAGTTAAAATAGCGTGGACAGATGACTTCAACGGAAGCATATACCATTTTTTTATCCTCTTTTATAAAGAGTAGGTCCTCGTGGTGGTGCGGTTACTCACCTCGATCCGGGTGGCGGAGGACGAGTCTCAGTTGCCTCCGCGTCTGAAACCGTCAATCCACGCATCTGATCACGTGACTCGTTGTGCATGACACCGTGGAGACTCACAGCATGTGGAGACTCATGCTACTCTCCACGATCCACACACAACTCACCACACGCCCCATTGAGAGAACCACTAATCACCACCACGAGGAGGTTACCCCATGTGACTCTACCCTCCCTAGCAACCAGGACAATTTGGTTACCCCATGTGACTCTACCCTCCCTAGCAACCGGGCCAATTTGGTTACCCCATGTGACTCTACCCTCCCTAGCAACCAGGACAATTTGGTTACCCCATGTGACTCTACCCTCCCTAGCAACCGGGACAATTTGGTTACCCCATGTGACTCTACCTTCCCTAGCAACCGGGCCAATTTGGTTACCCCATGTGACTCTACCTTCCCTAGCAACCGGGACAATTTGGTTACCCCATGTGACTCTACCCTCCCTAGCAACCGGGACAATTTGGTTACCCCATGTGACTCTACCTTCCCTAGCAACCGGGCCAATTTGGTTACCCCATGTGACTCTACCTTCCCTAGCAACCGGGACAATTTGGTTACCCCATGTGACTCTACCCTCCCTAGCAACCGGGACAATTTGGTTACCCCATGTGACTCTACCTTCCCTAGCAACCGGGCCAATTTGGTTACCCCATGTGACTCTACCTTCCCTAGCAACCAGGACAATTTGGTTACCCCATGTGACTCTACCCTCCCTAGCAACCGGGACAATTTGGTTACCCCATGTGACTCTACCTTCCCTAGCAACCGGGCCAATTTGGTTACCCCATGTGACTCTACCTTCCCTAGCAACCGGGACAATTTGTTTACCCCATGTGACTCTACCCTCCCTAGCAACCGGGACAATTTGGTTACCCCATGTGACTCTACCTTCCCTAGCAACCGGGACAATTTGGTTACCCCATGTGACTCTACCCTCCCTAGCAACCGGGACAATTTGGTTACCCCATGTGACTCTACCCTCCCTAGCAACTGGGACAATTTGGTTGCTAAGGAGACCTGACTGGAGTCACTCAGCACACCCTGGATTCAAACTCACGACAACATTAAAGGTTTAAGTTAACGTTAGAAATCACTTCCTCTATGGAGAATACGAGTGGCATTCTTACCTCCCGAACCAGACTGTTGCGCTCTTTTTGACACTGGCCGTTCAATGTATTTTTGTCCTGTCTGGAAGCCCGGCTCTCTCTATGATGATTGGTTAAACTCTCAAATGGGCTGGACTTCGCAACAAACAGCCAGTAATGATAACAGTGATGCACATGATTGACGGCATCACCGTTGCCAAGCACAGTGTGTTCAACAACTCAGCGATACAAATAATCTGACATAACATCCAGAGCATGCTGAGTGACTCAAGCCAGGTCTCCTTAGCAACCAAATTGGCCCAGTTGCTAGGGAGGGTAGAGTCACATGGGGTAACCTCCTCGTGGTCACTATAATGTGGTTCTCGCTCTCGGTGGGGCGTGTGGTGAGTTGTGTGTGGATGCCACGGAGAATAGCGTGAAGCCTCCACATATGCTACGTCTCCACGGTAACACACTCATCAAGCCACGTGATGAGACGGGGAGGCAACTGAGATTCGTCCTCCGCCACCCGGATTGAGGCGAGTCACTACGCCACCACGAGGACTTGGAGCGCATTGGGAATTGGGCGTTACAGATTGGGAAGTAGAAAAGGGGATTGAGCAGCTTTTCATAACAACATTGCAGATAACAAAAACAAACGTTACTGCTTCACTACTTTTGAGTGAGCTCAGGACACACACATTTATAATAGCTTCAAACCCACTTCCACCTTGCCCCTCTGTTCTTTAACAGCCAGCTTTTATGACGTAAAGAACCGAATAACCACCAATTTCCTCAAAATCATCGTTGACAATACAGATATATATATGCCTTCCCATTCTAATGCGTCAATTGCTGTTCAGACCTTCCCCTACAATACATTACCGCTGCATTTGTTTTTTAATCAACCACTTTCCTTTGTCTCTTCTCTTCTCTTCTCTTCTCTTCTCTTCTCTCATTAACACATCATTTCACCCTCTCCGTAACTTTGCTAGGCTTCGCCACATCCCATAAATCTCATTCGGTGACATACAAATAGACACGTTGTCATACAGTAAGAATACAGAGCTGTGAAAGTATTGTGGACAACATAGCTTTGAACCCCATGAAAATGTTAGTTTGTGGCACATGGTTAGTGTTCGTGATGTTTCTAACTCCTCTGTTCTTTATCATCTCACATCAGCCTTCACTTGTCTGTCTAATGAGAAGTCACATAAAAATACAATCAAACCTTTGAAACAATAAATGTGCAATATTGCCAGGATTGAACAGTGAATCCCCAACAACCTGTGCACAGTAAAATAACAGCATAGCAATGCATTGTGGGTTATAATGGTGAAATACCCATAAGCCTTTGCGCTTGAATAAGTATGTATGCTTTGGCAATGCATTGTGGGTTATAATGGTGAAATACCCATAAGCCTTTGCGCTTGAATAAGTATGTATGCTTTGGCAATGCATTGTGGGTTATAATGGTGAAATACCCATAAGCCTTTGCACGTAAATTAAAAATAAATACACAATACTGGGAGAAAATCATCAGTGCTTTTTTTATTTATTTATATATATTTTTTGGAACACTCATTATTCTATTAAATTATTGTTTGGTTTTACTTTTTTTTTTAAATGCCGGGAAAATCCCTTGTATTAAATTAAATAAATTACCAAATGATAAAAGCATTAAATAAAAATAAATTAATTACCAAACAAAAAAAAGCATTACATTTTAAAAAAAAATAATAATTACCAAACGAAAAAAGTATTAAATAAAAAAAATTAATTACCAAATGAAAAAGTATTAAATGAAAATAATTAATGACCAAATGAAAAAGTATTAAATGAAAATAATTAATGACCAAAGTAATAGATATATATATATATTTTAGAGCTATAAATGCCTTTTCTTCACACACACTTAAATGAACCGTACTCTGTTCTGTAGATGAATAAAGTCGCCTCTCAGAATGTTCTAGACTTTTCTCAAGAATATAAACTATCAGAACTATTTGTCCAATGCCGAGTTCACTTTCAGAAAACCAGCGTATAATAAATATTGTAAATCTGACCCTCTTCAGATCACATTTACTGCTTCTTCAGAAAATATCATTTTAATTATGAAGCTAAAATTAATGTGAGATGATGATCAAGTTCAGTTGGTGGTTAAAAGTTGCTGCAGAAATCTGCGGGACATGATGCAGTCGTGATGATGATGATGAGATGAAGGGTTCCTCTTCTGATTGCTTTTATTTGTTCATTAAAATGACAGTGAATATTCTCAATAATCTCTATTTTACCCAAAACGTGACATCTGGAGGTGAATTAGCGATTAGCATTTCTGAATGGAAACGGCTTCAGGGCAGATTTCTGTCGCTAAACCAAAACTTATGTACTTATCCATAAAACGACGGGTTTTTTTCACTTTGTTGATAACAAAACAGCGTGAAAGATGGATGGAAACTAGGCTACTGGTGACAATGAACAAACACACTTTTATGTAAAAAAGTAAAAGCTGAACATTAAAATACAAGTAACTTACACTACATCAAAAACAACGTCAGAATGAAGCAGTAAATAGTAAAGAATCTAAGTAATCTCTTCATGCTGCAGTGCATGCTGGGAACATTTCAACATATGTAATTTGACGTCTATATGCGGCTAAATGACGGTCATATACTGTAGCTGTAAAAACAGAATCAGTTCAGCATCAGCAAGACACGGTTAATTTACTGTTTTTCTCTTTAACAGTGCAGGAACATGATAATCCCCAAACTTACATCCCAATCCCAAATACTTCCCAAGACGTCCCTGATTCTCCCTTCCCATGAGGCTGAAAGTGACTCATAACTCCAAACCGTCCTGCAGACCATATAAGGCATGACTTCCTCTTTTAAATGGCGTTTCTCTGGAAGTGAAAGTAAAGCTATAGTGGGGTGAAACTGACGGGAAAAGAGAAAAAAACACGGACCAATGAGAGGGCAGGAAACGCTGTATAAGCAGAGAAAGGGCTGCTGAGAGCTCAAACCCAATCCAGACACTTTCAAGGCAGCTATCAGACCCTCGGTAAACATGAGACCAATCACAGACAGCATGAAGGTGTTGTACTTTGCCAGGACGTCCGAAGAGCCGTTTGTGGAGGTGAGCTTGTCTGAGGAATGCGAATGTGAGACTTTAACAACACGAGGAGCGACATGCATGTAGAATAGTGGCGGAAAATCACTGCATCATATAAATGCATGAAACAAATAACCAGAATGCATTGAGTTACACCAACAAAAGTCATTCTTAAAGAGAGTCTGTTGCCATTATATCTGTTACATTATGTTTGTTACATTATATTTGTTACATTATGTTTTTTACATTATATTTGTTACATTATATTTGTTACATTATGTTTGTTACATTATGTTTGTTACATTATATTAATGATGCTTTCCTCGTCTGTGTGTCTTCAGATCATCACTGTTAAACCAGACAAGCGTCGACAGAGTGTCTGTAGCTCCATAAACTCTGAATATGAGGATCTGCTGCCAGTTTTATCAGACAACAGTCAGATTTTGCAGGAGAACCATCTACAACAAGTAAGTTTGATGTGTCAAGTTTGGACTCCCGTGTAATGCACGCACAAGCATGTGATTTACAGTATATGTGTATCTTGATCTTTACAGCTGATGAATCACATTCCAGCGCGGACTCAAGGGTATCCGTGGAAATTACTGTATAGCACGGCGGAGCA
This sequence comes from Moxostoma hubbsi, assembly GCA_032164185.1. NCBI lineage: Eukaryota > Metazoa > Chordata > Actinopteri > Cypriniformes > Catostomidae > Moxostoma > Moxostoma hubbsi. Next base: position 199,164 of record JAVLUX010000102.1, read on the forward strand.
CGGCACCAGTTTGAACACGCTCTACAGACACATGGCGGACATAGACAGACCTGTTCTTATGGTCATCAAGGACATGGACGACCAGGTATGGTGATACAGTAATCATGGATGCACATGCATGTTAAACCATCAATCACTGTCATGCACTTTTAATGCATTTGAGCTTTAAGCTACATGTATGTTCAATGACGTCTATCTAACTGTTGATCGTTTGCTGGGACTTGGACATGCGCTACATGCTAAAACAGTCTTGTTTAATCCTCTTCAGGTGTTTGGAGCGTTCTCTTCCGAGCCTTTCAAACTGAGCAGATGCTGTTACGGCACCGGAGAAACGTTCCTGTACAGCTTCAGTCCGGAGTTTCAGGTAAATGCTGCGTCACTTCTGGCTCCTCTGTGTTTCGTGAAATAACTCAACAGCTGCGTGCTGTCAGACTGTAACGTTGCAGGTTCTTAAACGGTTTGTGTTCATGCAGAAATTCTGCTGGAGTGGAGAAAATTCCTACTTTGTCCGAGGCTTCCTCGACTCGATTCAGATGGGAGGCGGAGGGTGAGTGTTTCGCATTTTGGTTGCTTATTGACATTAAAGGGTTACTTTAGCCAAAAATGTAAACCGCCTGTCTGTGTTTCAACCCCGTGTGATTTTTCTTTCTGACGTGCAATGCAAAGATATTTGTCAGAATGTTCACGCTGCTCTTTTCCATGTAATGCAAGTGAATGGTGATTTACAGTATATCAAGAGCCCAAAGGACGATGAAGCAAGTAAAAGTGTCCTAAATATAGGCCATGTGACTCGTGTCTATCACGAGAGAAACAGACCAAAATTTTAGTTGTTATTCACTGAAAATCAGTCCTTAAATTTGATCATGGTGATTAAACTGTGAATAACGGCTTATTTTTAAATCGGTTCCTCATATAAAGCTATCATACGACTGCAGAACATTTGATAAATTAGTCGTGCAGTATAGAGCTCGACCAATAGTGGATTTTGCCGATACAATAACCGAGGTGACGGGAAACGCCGATAACCGATTAATTAGCAGATTTTTCGAATATCAAAATTTTTTATCTTGTTCTTTTCGTAACATGACGGGCACTCAAAAAAATCCTAAATAAATAAAATCGCCGATGCAGTTTATTGTTCAACCCAAATCCCCAAAATAGCCATAAGATTTGGTGCATATAACGTGGGACTTTTAAGTATAAAGAAGCTCGAAATGCTCCGGGGACTCTTATTTTTAAATGCATAAATGATCAAAACTATCTCATATAGTTTTGCTGATCCAAAAGCACCTATCAACACTGATTAATCGTTAAAAAGGTCTCCCTCTAGCGCATTAGTCGCATGGATTTATAATATTTTCATGCCTCATTTTAACTTTTTTAAAGCTTGACTGTAAAAACTCCATTCACATGCATTGTATGCAAAATATTAGGTCAGTCTGATTGTCTAACATCACCGAATATTCATTTCATTTCCAAATCGTTTATGCATTACTGATAATTGCTAAACGCACACGGATGAGTTTAACTAACGGATGTTTTGCATGTGTGTTCAGTGGATACTTTGGCCTGTGGTTGGACTCCGACCTCAATCGCGGCTCAAGTTACTCGTGCAACACTTTCTACAACCAGCCGCTCTCCCTCCGTCATGACTTCATCGTTCAGGATCTGGAGGTGTGGACCTTCATATAAGGAGAAATCGAGAATCTTCCCAGCATGGATAAAGGTGTTGGCTTTAACCGTTGCATTGCAATGAACCATTCCAGCTCTGAAACTGCCGTATCTTATCTCCCAACTGAAACAGTTAGAGGAAGATCAAGAAAACAGGTTGGGACAGGATCACCGTTTGCTGTTGCCAGATTCAGTAACTGCACAAATCCGGTCAAAGTCCACAGATCTGACAGTAATCAGTGAGAATGGTGTGAAGCTTCCAGAATGACACACACTGTATATTCGCTCTGTTCCCAAACCTCCCGAGCTGCGCACACAGGGTATGATCTATTTAAAATGTACTATTTAAGCTAATATTTGTAAGCTAATATCACTTATGGCATTCCATTACTGTTAGGATTCTACCTTGGAAGGTAGCTCCCTATGTAGGCCATAGACAGCAAGGCAGCTCACTACTGTACGTTTTGCAACAGAGCTCTAGAGTACTACTGAGAAAAGTTACGTTGCAATCCTACTCCGTGACTTTTTAAATAATGCACTGAACAGAGGAGAAATGACTATTAACATGTCACATTTGTGTCCGGTGATCAGTGCATTAATGCAAACAAATGTAAAAAAAAAGGGTCTATGGTGCGATTTGACTACAAATGACTCTATTTATGTATTTAAAGAACGTGTTTGAACTGTGTAAAGATGTCAATTTTTTTTAAAAATGTCATTATTTTATGGAACAAGTTTGCATTTCTCTTGCATTGCTGGCATTGCGTCCAATAAAAATGCATTGCTTTGTCTGATTTGGATTATCTTTCATTTCCTAACTTCTGTTGAGAGCACAATGAAACACACATGCATACTAACATATCTACAAGTATGCATGTGTTCACACTTCACTTGTGGGGGGGTGTGTGTGTATCAGACACCTGTATGAGAGTCTCGGGGTTTGAGTTTGTTTCATCACAATAGGATGGAAATTAAAATAACATGATCACAGCATTAATCTAAATAGTTTTGTATATTCAGTAACTCTGAACCTGTGAGGTTTGTAACTGGACCTCACATCATATTAATACATTAATACAAAAGAACATACATTTCAATTGTTGTTAGCTAATGAGGTAACACTTTACAATACGGGTGCATTAATAAGCCGTTAATTAATGCTTAACTGATGCACAGTTAACGCATGACTCGCGATTAGCTAAGCCGTTAATTAATGCTTAACTAATGCTCAGTTAACACATGACTCGCGATTAGCTAAGCCGTTAATTAATGCTTAACTGATGCACAGTTAACACATGACTCGCGATTAGCTAAGCCGTTAATTAATGCTTAACTGATGCACAGTTAACGCATGACTCACGATTAGCTAAGCCGTTAATTAATGCTTAACTAATGCACAGTTAACGCACGACTCGCGATTAGCTAAGCCGTTAATTAATGCTTAACTAATGCACAGTTAACACATGACTCGCGATTAGCTAAGCCGTTAATTAATGCTTAACTAATGCACAGTTAACACATGACTCGCTATTAGCTAAGCCGTTAATTAATGCTTAACTGATGCACAGTTAACGCATGACTCGCGATTAGCTAAGCCGTTAATTAATGCTTAACTAATGCACAGTTAACGCATGACTCGCGATTAGCTAATCCGTTAATTAATGCTTAACTGATGCACAGTTAACGCATGACTCGCGATTAGCTAAGCCATTAATTAATGCTTAACTGATGCACAGTTAACACATGACTCGCGATTAGCTAAGCCGTTAATTAATGCTTAACTGATGCACAGTTAACGCATGACTCACGATTAGCTAAGCCGTTAATTAATGCTTAACTAATGCACAGTTAACACATGACTCGCTATTAGCTAAGCCGTTAATTAATGCTTAACTGATGCACAGTTAACGCATGACTCACGATTAGCTAAGCCGTTAATTAATGCTTAACTAATGCACAGTTAACGCATGACTCGCGATTAGCTAAGCCGTTAATTAATGCTTAACTGATGCACAGTTAACGCATGACTCGCGATTAGCTAAGCCATTAATTAATGCTTAACTGATGCACAGTTAACACATGACTCGCGATTAGCTAAGCCGTTAATTAATGCTTAACTGATGCACAGTTAACGCATGACTCACGATTAGCTAAGCCGTTAATTAATGCTTAACTAATGCACAGTTAACACATGACTCGCTATTAGCTAAGCCGTTAATTAATGCTTAACTGATGCACAGTTAACACATGACTCGCTATTAGCTAAGCCGTTAATTAATGCTTAACTGATGCACAGTTAACGCATGACTCACGATTAGCTAAGCCGTTAATTAATGCTTAACTAATGCACAGTTAACACATGACTCGCTATTAGCTAAGCCGTTAATTAATGCTTAACTGATGCACAGTTAACGCATGACTCGCGATTAGCTAAGCCGTTAATTAATGCTTAACTAATGCACAGTTAACGCATGACTCGCGATTAGCTAATCCGTTAATTAATGCTTAACTGATGCACAGTTAACGCATGACTCGCGATTAGCTAAGCCATTAATTAATGCTTAACTGATGCACAGTTAACACATGACTCGCGATTAGCTAAGCCGTTAATTAATGCTTAACTGATGCACAGTTAACGCATGACTCGCGATTAGCTAAGCCGTTAATTAATGCTTAACTGATGCACAGTTAACGCATGACTCGCGATTAGCTAAGCCGTTAATTAATGCTTAACTAATGCACAGTTAACGCATGACTCGCGATTAGCTAAGCCGTTAATTAATGCTTAACTGATGCACAGTTAACACATGACTCGCGATTAGCTAAGCCGTTAATTAATGCTTAACTGATGCACAGTTAACGCATGACTCGCGATTAGCTAAGCCGTTAATTAATGCTTAACTGATGCACAGTTAACGCACAATTCGCGAATAACTAAGCCGTTAATTAATGCTTAACTGATGCACAGTTAACGCATGACTCGCGATTAGCTAAGCCGTTAATTAATGCTTAACTGATGCACAGTTAACGCACAATTCGCGAATAACTAAGCCGTTAATTAATGCTTAACTGATGCACAGTTAACGCATGACTCGCGATTAGCTAAGCCGTTAATTAATGCTTAACTAATGCACAGTTAACGCATGACTCGCGATTAACTAAGCCGTTAATTAATGCTTAACTGATGCACAGTTAACGCATGACTCGCGATTAGCTAAGCCGGCACAGTTAACGCATGACTCGCGATTAGCTAAGCCGTTAATTAATGCTTAACTAATGCACAGTTAACGCATGACTCGCGATTAGCTAAGCCGTTAATTAATGCTTAACTGATGCACAGTTAACGCACAATTCGCGAATAACTAAGCCGTTAATTAATGCTTAACTGATGCACAGTTAACGCATGACTCGCGATTAGCTAAGCCGTTAATTAATGCTTAACTGATACACAGTTAACGCATGACTCGCGATTAGCTAAGCCGTTAATTAATGCTTAACTAATGCACAGTTAACGCATGACTCGCGATTAACTAAGCCGTTAATTAATGCTTAACTGATGCACAGTTAACGCATGACTCGCGATTAGCTAAGCCGGCACAGTTAACGCATGACTCGCGATTAGCTAAGCCGTTAATTAATGCTTAACTGATGCACAGTTAACACATGACTCGCGATTAGCTAAGCCGTTAATTAATGCTTAACTGATGCACAGTTAACGCATGACTCGCGATTAGCTAAGCCGTTAATTAATGCTTAACTGATGCACAGTTAACACATGACTCGCGATTAGCTAAGCCGTTAATTAATGCTTAACTGATGCACAGTTAACGCATGACTCGCGATTAGCTATCCGGCACAGTTAACGCATGACTCGCGATTAGCTAAGCCGTTAATTAATGCTTAACTGATGCACAGTTAACGCATGACTCGCGATTAGCTAAGCCGGCACAGTTAACGCATGACTCGCGATTAGCTAAGCCGTTAATTAATGCTTAACTAATGCACAGTTAATGCATGACTCGCGATTAACTAAGCCGTTAATTAATGCTTAACTGATGCACAGTTAACGCATGACTCGCGATTAGCTAAGCCGTTAATTAATGCTTAACTAATGCACAGTTAACGCATGACTCGCGATTAGCTAATCCGTTAATTAATGCTTAACTGATGCACAGTTAACGCATGACTCGCGATTAGCTAATCCGTTAATTAATGCTTAACTGATGCACAGTTAACGCATGACTCGCGATTAGCTAAGCCGTTAATTAATGCTTAACTAATGCACAGTTAACGCATGACTCGCGATTAGCTAATCCGTTAATTAATGCTTAACTGATGCACAGTTAACGCATGACTCGCGATTAGCTAAGCCGTTAATTAATGCTTAACTAATGCACAGTTAACGCATGACTCGCGATTAACTAAGCCGTTAATTAATGCTTAACTGATGCACTAATATGCATTAATACATGCTTAATTACTACATTATTACTGCAAATTCATGTGTTAGTTAAAAAAGTAATAATAAAAAGAGACATACAAAATATCACATATACGTATTTATATCCCCTTTTTATCTCTGCATCCCACTGTTTTATTTTTTCTTTAGTGAGGCAATGTTTTTGGAAACCGATGTGAATAAACATCTTTTATAAAGTCCAATAATGCTCATTAATAATAAACGAGGTCTCGAGTCATGACGTTTTAGGCAGTACTTTGGCTGTATCAGCATTTGTTTTAATGAATTATTAACTAATGTTTTGCAAAGATATCATTAATTCATGACTTGTTGAGGCACATGACTATGAACTCATCATTATGTAATTGTTGTAATTAACACATGAATTTGCAGTTATAATGCAGTGATTAAGCATGTATTAATGCGTGTTAGTGTACCCGTATTGGGTGGAAGTTCAAATACATGGCTTTGTCTCATTGTGGTAATTAACACATTAATTAACACGATTCGTTCATATAATAAGTAGTTAATGAATTAATCCATGTCTTCAGAAGTGATATGATAGGTGTAAGTGAGAAACAGATCAATATTTAAGCCATTTTGTACTATAAAGTCTCAGTAGATTGCGATGTGCACAAAGAATGCAAATCGCCAAAACCAAAGAAGAATGTGAAAGTGAAAGTAGAGATTTATAGCAACAAAAAAAAAGAAAAAAAAAAAAAAAGGACTTTAATTTTCAATAATATTAATTGGCTTCTGAAGACATGGATTAAAACACTGGAGTCGTATGGATTACTTTTACGCTACATTTATGTGCTTTTTGAAGCTTCAAAGTTCTGGTCACCATTCACTTGGAGTGTTTGGACCTGCAGAGCTGAAATATTCTTCTAAAAATCTTCATTTGTGTTCTGCAATAGAAAGAGAGTCACATCTGGGATGGCATGAAGCTGAGGAAATGATGAGAGAATTTTCATAAAAAAAATAGAAAATGAATTCCTTTAAGAATTGTCCTGATCTGTATCTCCTTGAGATTAATACAGTTGAATATTTGTATGCATTGAACACTTTGCATAGTTCACTTTACATGCATATTAAATGTTACATTGTTTGATGCAGTTCCTGTCTTTACGTGCACATGCCGCCACCGTGCGGTCAGCTGCTGTTACTGCAGCACAGTCGCACAATACAAGCGCATCATCACACATTAACGCTCATATCGGTCATTACAAGACCAGTGCGTCGGTGTTTACTAGTGCAATAAATCTGTCATCTCTGTGATTAACTGTCACACTAACTCTGCCCCTCTCCGTGGGTTTGATCGCAGTGCATTTGTCTTTTCGCCGGAAGTACAGTCGTCATAGAGGTTTACTTCCTGCAGTTTGTGTTTGTGTTGTTGCTTTATTTTGTCGTGTGTGTTTGAGTGTCATCTCTCTAAAACACCGTGTTTTTACTCTGTATCATGGTTGATATTTATATAGCACTCTGCTGTCCAATCTGACTGCTGTCTGGTAAGTGTGTCACCTCTTAGTACACTAGATAGGGAGCACAATATATATGGCAACATCTTTAACACAAACGACACATTGTATCAAAGCAAATAGAACCTTAATACATCAATGCATGTTCGTTTGTGATGCTTGGCGGGAGTGTTGACACTTTCACATGTTTACATTATTATTATTCATCTCAGATGATGTAAATATTAATGTTAGTCGTGTTTGGATTGTTAGAAATGTCCTTCATTATTAATTGATCTGGTTAATGTCAAACTCAAGCTGCTTTCTGTTTCGGTTTTAAAAACAATGAGTCATTTCTGATTTTTCAACATGAGTAAATGCTTCAGGTAATATAAAACATTTCTTATGTTGGTTAATAGTTATAAGTATTGATCATTGTTAGTTCACTAACCAATAGAAAGTTTTTGTGAAGTGTTGCTGTTTTATAAAAATCATCTTGTGGCACTTTATTAAAAATACTTGAATCTGGCTGATTTATAGATTTTTCAGACATTTTTAATTATAGACTACTTAAAAAAGTGGACAAATGTGTTTGCAAATCCAAAGACAGCTATCGTTATACAAATATAATAACGCGTATATTATTGTTATTAATCAATCAATAATTATTTTATATTTTTTTTCATGCATAAAAATGTTTCAGAGCCTGTTTTTGGTTGAATTATGACAAATACTTGATTGGCTTGATTTTTAGTATTTTATTATTTTTGTCAACATTATTATCTTTAATATTAATTTCAATTTAAAAGTACTTTATTGGCATGATTGTGTTTACACACAATACAATAAAAGACAATAAACAATAGTAATTATTAGAGGTCGATCAATAGTAAATCTTGTCGATACCGATAACTAAAGTGGTTGGAAAGACCAATAACCGATTAGTCGTACGATAGTTTTTAAAATATATTTATAGAATGTCAAAAAATAAATAAATCTTTACTATGACGGACGGAGACAAAGAGTCGTAAATGCATAAAAACACAGATGCAGTTTATTGTTCAACCAAAATCCCCCAAATAACCTGAAAAAATGAAGATTTGGTGTATAACGCGGGACTTCTGCGGATATAAATAAGCCCGAAACACACCGGGGACTCTTATTTTGAAATGGTGAAAAAATTATCGGCATGAAAAGAAACTATTGGCACAGATTAATCGGTAAAACTGATATATCGGCCTACATCTCGTAATTATAAAACAGCAACAGATGGGGTCTGAGTATCTGAGCGAGTATTGCCAGTGACTATCACACCTGGAGTCGCGAGTTTGAATTCAGGGCGTGCTGAGTGACTCCAGTCAGGTCTCCTTAGCAACCAAATTGGCCCGGTTGCTAGGGAGGGTAGAGTCACATGGGGTAACCAAATTGGCCTGGTTGCTAGGGAGGGTAGAGTCTCATGGGGTAACCAAATTGGCCCGGTCGCTAGGGAGGGTAGAGTCACATAAGTTAACCAAATTGGCCCGGATGCTAGGGAGGGTATAATCACATGGGGTAACGAAATTGGCCCGGTTGCTAAGGAGGGTAGAGTCACATGGGATACAAATTGGCCCGGTTGCTAGGGAGGGTAGAGTCACATAAGGTAACCAAATTGGCCCGGTTGCTAGGGAGGGTAGAGTCACATGGGGTAACCAAATTGGCCTGGTTGCTAGGGAGGGTAGAGTCACATGGGGTAACCTCCTCGTGGTCACTATAATGTGGTTCTCGCTCTCGGTGGGGCGTGTGGTGAGTTGTGCGTGGATGCCGCGGAGAATAGTGTGAAGCCTCCACACACGCTACGTCTCCACGGTAACGCGCTCAACAAGTCACGTGATCAGATGCGCGGATTGACGGTCTCAGACGCGGAGGCAACTGAGATTCGTCCTCCGCCACTCGGATTGAGGCGAGTCTCTACGCCACCACGAGGACTCAGAGCGCATTGGGAATTGGGGAATTGGTCATGATGTCACACACTTCCCAAAAACAGACAAAAGATTTGTCAAGGCTGCTGAAAATCTCAGTGTCCACAAATATTCTGATTATTCAGCCTGATATTGTATGTTTATGATGTGTTGTTTGGCAGCTCTGGAATGGATTTCACCGCCGTGGATGATGACATCTGTATCCTGAAGGATGAGACGGCGTACAGCCCGACTGAGAGCCCCGTTTCTGTGTGCCCCGGCGACGAGTCGATGGCGTCTCACTTCGCCCTGGTCACGGCATACGAGGACATCAAGAAGAGATTACGAGACACGGAGAAAGAGAACGCTCTGCTCAAAAGAAGAGTTAAACAGCTCGAGGACAAGGTTGGTTTAAATCGTGCTGCAAGAATGTTCCATGTTCAGTACAAGTTAAAAACACACTTACAATGGAAGTCTATGGGGCCAGAACTTGCATGAACCATCTATTAGATACATGTTTATTATTAGAGCTATGACGTGTTTAATTAGTCGTTTTTGAGGTGGATGAATGTCTATGATGAATGTGGATGAAGATGTTGCTGACATAATTCCTGTGACTATCAGAACTTTCTGCGTGATGTACTGATGTGTTATAACTAATTTATATTGATGTGTTATAACTCATTTATATTGATGTGTTATAGCTCATTTATATTGACGTGTTATAGTTCATTTTTATTGATGTGTTATAACTCATTTATATTGATGTGTTATAACTCATTTATATTGCTGTGTTATAACTCATTTATATTGATGTGTTATAGCTCATTTATATTGATGTGTTATAGCTCATTTATATTGATGTGTTATAGCTCATGTTTATTGATGTGTTATAACTCATTTATATTGACGTGTTATAGCTCATTTATATTGACGCGTTATAGTTCATTTTTACTGACGTGTTATAGCTCATTTATATTGATGTGTTATAACTCATTTATATTGATGTGTTATAGCTCATTTTTATTGATGTGTTATAGCTCATTTTTATTGATGAGTTATAGCTAATTTTTATTGATGTGTTATAAATCATTTATATTGATGTGTTATAACTCATTTATATTGATGTGTTATAGCTCATTTATATTGATGTGTTATAGCTCATGTTTATTGATGTGTTATAGCTCATTTTTATTGATGTGTTATAACTCATTTTTATTGATGTGTTATAGCTCATTTATATTGATGTGTTATAACTCATTTATATTGATGTGTTATAGCTCATTTATATTAATGTGTTATAACTCATTTATATTGATGTGTTATAGCTCATTTTTATTGATGTGTTATAGCTCATGTTTATTGATGTGTTATAACTCATTTATATTGACGTGTTATAGCTCATTTATATTGACACGTTATAGTTCATTTTTACTGACGTGTTATAGCTCATTTATATTGATGTGTTATAACTCATTTATATTGATGTGTTATAGCTCATTTTTATTGATGTGTTATAGCTCATTTATATTGATGTGTTATAACTCATTTATATTGATGTGTTATAGGTCATTTTTATTGATGTGTTATAGCTCATTTTTATTGATGAGTTATAGCTAATTTTTATTGATGTGTTATAGCTCATTTATATTGATGTTATAACTCATTTATATTGATGTGTTATAGCTCATTTTATTGATGTGTTATAGCTCATTTATATTGATGTGTTATAGCTCATTTTTATTGACGTGTTATAACTCATTTATATTGATGTGTTATAACTCATTTATATTGATGTGTTATAGCTCATTTTATTGATGTGTTATAACTCATTTATATTGATGTGTTATAGCTCATTTTATTGATGTGTTATAACTCATTTATATTGATGTGTTATAACTCATTTATATTGATGTGTTATAACTCATTTATATTGATGTGTTATAGCTCATTTTATTGATGTGTTATAACTCATTTATATTGATGTGTTATAGCTCATTTTTATTGACGTGTTATAACTCATTTATATTGATGTGTTATAACTCATTTATATTGATGTGTTATAGCTCATTTTTACTGATGTGTTATAGCTCATTTTTATTGATGTGTTATAGCTCATTTTTATTGATGTGTAATAGCTCATTTTTATTGATTTTTTATAGCTCATTTATATTGATGTGTAATAGCTCATTTTTATTGATGTGTTATAGCTCATGTTTATTGATGTGTTATAACTCATTTATATTGACGTGTTATAGCTCATTTATATTGACACGTTATAGTTCATTTTTACTGACGTGTTATAGCTCATTTATATTGATGTGTTATAACTCATTTATATTGATGTGTTATAGCTCATTTTTATTGATGTGTTATAGCTCATTTATATTGATGTGTTATAACTCATTTATATTGATGTGTTATAGGTCATTTTTATTGATGTGTTATAGCTCATTTTTATTGATGAGTTATAGCTAATTTTTATTGATGTGTTATAGCTCATTTATATTGATGTTATAACTCATTTATATTGATGTGTTATAGCTCATTTTATTGATGTGTTATAGCTCATTTATATTGATGTGTTATAGCTCATTTTTATTGACGTGTTATAACTCATTTATATTGATGTGTTATAACTCATTTATATTGATGTGTTATAGCTCATTTTATTGATGTGTTATAACTCATTTATATTGATGTGTTATAGCTCATTTTATTGATGTGTTATAACTCATTTATATTGATGTGTTATAACTCATTTATATTGATGTGTTATAACTCATTTATATTGATGTGTTATAGCTCATTTTATTGATGTGTTATAACTCATTTATATTGATGTGTTATAGCTCATTTTTATTGACGTGTTATAACTCATTTATATTGATGTGTTATAACTCATTTATATTGATGTGTTATAGCTCATTTTTACTGATGTGTTATAGCTCATTTTTATTGATGTGTAATAGCTCATTTTTATTGATTTTTTATAGCTCATTTATATTGATGTGTAATAGCTCATTTTTATTGATGTGTTATAGCTCATGTTTATTGATGTGTAATAGCTCATTTTTATGTGTTATAACAAATTTTTATATTGATGTGTTATAACTCATTTTTATTGATGTGTAATAGCTCATTTTTATTGATTTTTTATAGCTCATTTATATTGATGTGTAATAGCTCATTTTTATTGATGTGTTATAGCTCATTTTTATGTGTTATAACAAATTTTTATATTGATGTGTTATAACTCATTTTTATTGATGTGTAATAGCTCATTTTTATTGATTTTTTATAGCTCATTTATATTGATGTGTAACAGCTCATTTTTATTGATGTGTTATAGCTCATGTTTATTGATGTGTAATAGCTCATTTTTATGTGTTATAACAAATTTTTATATTGATGTGTTATAACTCATTTTTATTGATGTGTAATAGCTCATTTTTATTGATTTTTTATAGCTCATTTATATTGATGTGTAATAGCTCATTTTTATTGATGTGTTATAGCTCATGTTTATTGATGTGTAATAGCTCATTTTTATTGATGTGTTATAGCTCATGTTTATTGATGTGTAATAGCTCATTTTTATGTGTTATAACAAATTTTTATATTGATGTGTTATAACTCATTTTTATTGATGTGTAATAGCTCATTTTTATTGATTTTTTATAGCTCATTTATATTGATGTGTAATAGCTCATTTTTATTGATGTGTTATAGCTCATTTTTATGTGTTATAACAAATTTTTTTATTGATGTGTTATAGCTCATTTTTATTGATGTGTTATAGCATTTCCGACCTGAAGCCCATCCGTCTGAAGGACCACTGTATATGAACAAAGCTTTCAGTGCTTACCGCGGTATCTATATAGAGAAGGAAGATTTACAGATGGAGCTGAATAAAGTGGTACTTTCAGTACTCATACTTCTCTAGATTGATACTCACAGCCTTCTTAGCGCACTCAACCAACAAATATTTTGTGTTGTCTTCCAGAAAAAAGAGAAAGTGGATCTGGAGCGGGTTCTAACAGAGCAGCTACAAGCCAAAGAGCTCGAACTGTTGCAGCTGAAATCTGAAATGGACACGAGTCAAGGTACTCTTTAATATTTCATGACACTACAGGACGCCGCACAACACAATATTGAGCCAAACAAGAAACGCTAGAGGTGTTATTTTAAAGAACTGTACATGTTTACTAAAGACTGTGATATGGGTTGCGGTCAAGCAGTGCAAATAGTTTTAGACCACAAAAGAGGAAAGTACTGGACAGTGCTGCACAAATTATTTTGAATTCTGGAGCCAAAAAGGGTAATATACCCTCTTACTGTGTGTGTGAGTGTGTGTGTGAGCGTGTGCGAGTGTGTGTGAGGGTGTGTGTGTGTGTGAGTGTGTGTGTGAGTGTGTTTGTCTATGATTGTGTGTGTGTTTGTGTGTATGTTTGTGTGTGTGTGTGTTTGTGTGTGTGCGAATGCGTGAGCGTGAGAGTGTGTGTGTTTGTGCGTGTGTGTGAGTGTGTGTGAGGGTGTGTGAGTGTGTGTGTGTGTGAGAAGGTGAGTATGTGTGAGTGTGTGTATGATTGTGTGTGTGTTTGTGTGTGCGTGTGTATGTTTGTGTGTGTGAGTGTGTATATGTGTGTGAGTGTGTGTGAGGGTGAGTGTGTGTATGCGTGTGAGTGTGTGTGAGTGTGTGTGTGTGTGAGGGTGAGTATGTGTGAGTGTGTGTGTGTATGATTGTGTGTGTGTATGCGTGTGAGTATGTGTGTGTGTGTTTGTGTGTGTGCGTGTATGTTTGTGTGTGTATATGTGTGAGTGTGTGTGTGTGTGTGTGATTGTGTGTGTGAGTGTGTGTTTGTGTGTGTATATGTGTGAGTGTGTGTGATTGTGTGTATGAGTGTGTGTTTGTGTGTGTATGTTTGTGTGAGTGAGTGTGATTGTGTGTGTGTGTGTGTGTGTGTGTGTGTGTGTGTGTGTGTGTGTGTGCGTCTTTAAATTATGGAAGTCCTTAATAAAAATACAAATTATTACATGTTCACAAAAAGTGAAATAAACAGAAACAATTTCAATCTTTATTGTGTGAAAATGACTTTCTAAAATTACGAATGTCCCACAGTTGTGACGTAATTTCCAAACACCTTCACCCCTAAAAGTTATTGTTCTGACAAAAGTGTCAGTGAAGATGAAATATGAGACAAAACAGAGAAATGTCACTTGTGAGCAGCTGTCATTTTGCCAAATTTTAGGGTTATAAAATGTTAGCGGGACGCTACAAGCATGATCTGAGCAGCATTCAGTGTGTGATGTTTAATGAAACGTTGACTTGTCTCTCCTCTCAGTGATGAAAAGTCTGAACACGGCAGATGATTGGCAGGTGGACAGAAGCAGCAGTGAAATGAAGATCGTGTCACTGGTGGAGCAGCTTGAGAGATTACAGTTAGAAAACAGCACGCTGGACAACCTCTGCAGGACCGCTGGACACGTGAGTCTCCATCCTGATCTTCTGCGGATGCATCTACACTTATAATGACTGTTTCTGTGTCATGACTGACAACCGAAAACAAACCCACAGCATCCTGTTTGCACTGCGGGCGCGAGTTCTTCAGAAATAAATCTAGTAAATCTACTTGTATTTGAAACTCTTCACACCAAGTGAAATTAGGCGGCATGACACTTTAATCAACAGTTTCATTTTCCAAAAAATCACACTGATGCTTTTCTCCAGTATTGTGTATTTATTTTTCATTTAAAACATCTTTCGGCGAGTATTGATGCTGACTATCACACGGCGTGCTGAGTGACTCCAGTCAGGTCTCCTTAGCAACCAAATTGTCCCGGTTGCTAGGGAGCGTAGAGTCACATGGGGTATACAAATTGGCCCGGTTGCTAGGGAGGGTACAGTCACATGGGGTAACCAAATTGGACCGGTTGCTAGGGAGGGTAGAGTCACATGGGGTAACCAAATTGGACCAGTTGCTAGGGAGGGTAGAGTCACATGGGGTAACCAAATTGTCCCGGTTGCTAGGGAGGGTAGAGTCACATGGGGTAACCAAATTGTCCCGGTTGCTAGGGAGGGTAGAGTCACATGGGGTAACCAAATTGGGCCGGTTGCTAGGGAGGGTAGAGTCACATGGGGTAACCAAATTGGACCGGTTGCTAGGGAGGGTAGAGTCACATAGTGTAACCAAATTGGTCCGGTTGCTAGGGAGGGTAGAGTCACATGGGGTAACCTCCTCATGGTGGTGATTAGTGGTTCTCTCAATGGGGCGTGTGGTGAGTGACTGCAGTCAGGTCTCCTTAGCAACCA
>JAVLUX010000102.1:220000-247500 GCA_032164185.1 Moxostoma hubbsi
ACTTCTGTCAAGAACAAGTCCAGGTCAATACTGACCTCAAATTGACCTCTGTTCTAACACCTAGTGTGCTGCCTACTTAGGTAGTATTTCAAGGGATCATCACTTGAGGCAATATAATTATGCCGCCTTTTAAGATACCTTGGAAGGCATCTTAAAAGGCAGCTTTATGGAATAGTAGCTCCCTATATAGTGTACACACATTACACACACACACATTACACACACACACACACACACACATATTACACACAGACACACATTACACACACACACACACACACTCACATCACACACACACTCACTCACACACACTCACTCACTCACACACATTACACACACACACTAAAGACACACACACATATTACACACACACACACACGTTACACACACAGATATTACACACACACACACAGATATTACACACACACACACACATTACACATTTCACACACACACACACACACACACATATTACACACACACACACACTCTCACTCACACACATTACACACACACACACATTACACACACACACACACACACACACTACACACACACACTACACACACACACACATTACACACACACATATTACACACACACTCTCACTCACACACATTACACACACACACACACACACACATATTACACACAGACACACATTACACACACACACACATATTACACACACACACACACATATTACACACAGACACACATCATACACACACACTCACTCACACACATTACACACACACACACACTAAAGACACACAAACACATTACACACACACATATTACACACACACACAAATTACACATATCACACACACACACACACAAACACTCACACATATTACACACACTCACATCACACACAAATATTACACACACTCTCACACACACACTCACACACACACACATATTACACATAACACACACTCACATCACACACACATCACACACATACAACACTCACACACTCACATTACACACACACACACACACACACTATCACACACACTCATATTACACACACACATTTTACACACACACACACACACACACACATATTATACACACACACACATATTACACACACACTCACACACATTACACACACACACACATATTACACACAGACACACATTACACACTACACACACACACATATTACACACACACACACACTCACATCACACACACACTCACACACAATCACTCACACACACACACACTCACATCACACACTCACTCACACACTACACACAGACACATATTACACACACAACACTCACACACACACTCACATTACACACACACACACACTATCACACACACACATATCACACACACACATATTATACACACACACACACACATATTACACACACACTCACTCACACACATTACACACACACACACATATTACACACAGACACACATTACACACTACACACACACACATATTACACACACACACACACACTCACATCACACACACTCACACACACTACACACACACACTCACATCACACACTCACTCACACACATTACACACTACACACAGACACATATTACACACACACACACACACACACACACACACATACATTACACACACACACACACACACACACACAGATATTACACACACTCACATCACACACACATATTACACACACTCTCACACACACACTCACACACACACATATTACACATAACACACACTCACATCACACACACATCACACACACACAACACTCACACACACACTCACATTACACACACACACACACACACACACTATCACACACACACACATATTATACACACACACACACACATATTACACACACACTCACACACATTACACACACACACACACACACACACACACATTACACACACACACACACTCACATCACACACACACTGACACACACTCACTCACACACATTACACACACACACACACACACTCACATCACACACTCACTCACACACATTACACACTACACACAGACACATATTACACACACAACACTCACACACACACTCACATTACACACACACACACACTATCACACACACACATATTACACACTATCACACACACACATATTACACACACTCACTCACACACATTACACACACACACACACACATATTACACACAGACACACATTACACACTACACACACACATATTACACACACTCACATCACACACACACACACTCACTCACACACATTACACACTACACACAGACACATATTACACACACACATACATTACACACACACACACACACACAGATATTACACACACACACACACATACATTACACACACACACATATTACACACACACACACACACACACATATAATACACACACACACACACACACACATATTACACACACTCACTCACACACATTACACACACACATATTACACACAGTCACACACTACACACACACACATATTACACACACACACACACACACTCACATCACACACACACTCACACACATTACACACACACACTCACATCACACACTCACTCACACACATTACACACTACACACAGACACATATTACACACACACACACACACACACACACATACATTACACACACACACACACACAGATATTACACACACACAAACACACACACATATTACACACACACACACTCACTCGCACACATTACACACACTAAAGACACACACACATATTACACACACACACACACACACACAAACACACACACATATTACACACATTCACATCACACACACATATTACACACACACTCTCACACACACACTCATACACACACATATTACACATAACACACATCACACACACATATTACACACACACACTCACACACACTCACATCACACACACATAACACTCACACACACACACACTCAAATCACACACACATATTACACACACACACTCACACACACTCACATCTCACACACATAACACTCACACACACACACACACTCACATCACACACACATATTACACACACGATCAAACACACACTCACTCACACACACATAACACTCACACACACATATTACACATCACACACACAAACACACACTTATATATAGTGTACAAAAACGGTCACTTGGACACTTTTATGATCACTGTGGAATTCTGTGCTGGAAATGACATTTTGAACACTCTTCATACATCTGGCTAATGTTATAGCTAACATTTTATTTACTTTACAAACTAGTGTGTGTTTACACTGCAGACAGGAGTTAGAATGACACTAATACGGCGGCTGTCTACATAGGCGCTAGTCAGCTCACTAGAGTTGTAGTGTCCTAAAGAGTGAGTGGCAACAGTTTCTCAAATGTCTTAAAAAAATGTCGTCAATTTCAGCTGCTTCAACTGTTCCAGTTCAGTGTCTGGATGACGTGGAGCAGAACACGGAGCTGATGACACCGCCGCGGCCGCCCAGTGCTCCTCCTCTGCCCTCCAGTTCAGGGACTCGCGCTCTGGACGGCCTGCGGGAGAACTGTTCGAATGACCCTAGGCCCCTGGTGCGTCCTGTGCCGTTGGGTAGCCCGGGTGGCCTGCTGCCTCTCCATCAGCGAATGGGATCACTAGAGGACAGCTCCTGGTCTTTCCCCAGCACCCCGAGACCGAGCGACGCTCTGTTTTGGGACAGCTCAAAATCCAAGAGCTCCACCGCCGATTTGGCCAGACCGTACTGATCCACAGTCCCTGCTCCGCCACACAACACCTTACCTGCCTTAAACAGCGTCCCCTCTTTGGGCCCCGGATGATAATATACCTCGAGCAAACTGACCTGTGACCCCCAGTCACTGGCTGAAAACAGACCTGAGAGGTGGATGTGTGTGCGAATGGATGTGTGTGTGTGTTCCTGCATAAACTCCACTCCGAGAGCGCTCCGTCTTGAACACACGTGTGTGATCTCGCTGTTGTAACTCCTCTGCGCTTCTGTTGAGTGTCTGTGACAGATGTTCATCTCGTCAGTGTCTCTCTGATGCACTTGCACTGATACTATCAGTCAGCTATACAAGTAACTTTACTGGATTATGTCTTGTATTATGAATGTATAAAGGGGAATTTCTGAAATGTTAGCAGTCCAAAGTTTGTTTCAATCAATCAATCCTCACACCGAATGATGAAAATAGACGGAGTTGTTTCTGATCAAACTGCTGTCATGTGTTTATACTCAAAACTGCACATCTGTTCAAGCCCCTGGATTAAATGATTGTATTTTTTTTTAAAGAATGGATATATTTAGATTTAGTAAATGCATTCGGTTGTCATAACCTGTGGGAACAGGTATTTTTTTAATTGCTGGTCTAAATTAATTTATTTATTTTTAAACAGGGAAAACCTGGAAGCTGAAAAATATTAGGACATTTGAAATAGAAATTTTCAGACTTGAAGTAATGGAAATAAATGAAGTAATTGAGTACACCCCTCACATTTTTGTAAATATTTTGCTACAAAGTCATGAGTGTCCAATTGTGTAACAGTGTAAATTTGCTGTCCCCTCAAAATAACTCAACACACAGCCATTAATGTCTAAACCGCTGGCAACAAAAGTGAGTACACCCCTAAGTGAAAATGTCCAAATTGGGCCCAATTAGCCATTTTCCCTCCCCGGTGTCATGTGACTTGTTAGTGTTACAAGGTCTCAGGTGTGAATGGGGAGCAGATGTGTTCAATTTGGTGTCATCGCTCTCACACTCCCTCATACTGGTTGTTCAATATGGCACCTCATGGCAAAGAACTCTCTGAGGATCTGAAAACAATAATTGTTGCTCTACATAAAGATGGCGTAGGCTATAAGAAGACCCTGACACTGAGCTGCAGCACGGTGGCCAAGACCATACAGCAGTTTAACAGGACAGGTTCCACTCAGGACAGGGGTGTGTGTGTGTGTGTGTTCTTATATATATATATATATATATATATAATATGCATATATATATTTGTATATATATTATAAATGTGTTTATATATATAATATGCATATATATGTACATATATATATTATAAATGTGTTTATATATATAATATGCATATATATATTTGTATATATATTATAAATGTGTTTATATATATAATATGCATATATATGTACATATATATATTATAAATGTGTTTATATATATAATATGCATATATATGTATATATTATAAATATGTTTATATATATAATATGCATATATATGTATATATATATATATATATATATATATATATAATATGCATATATATATATATATATATGTATATATAATATGCATATATATGTATATATTATAAATGTGTTTATATATATAATATGCATATATATGTATATATATATATATATATATATATATATAATATGCATATATATATATATATATGTATATATAATATGCATATATATATATATATATATATATATATATATATATATATATATAATAAATGTGTTTATATATATAATATGCATATATATGTATATATTATAAATATGTTTATATATATAATATGCATATATATGTATATATATATATATTATAAATGTGTATATATATATAATAGTGTTTATATATATATAATATGCATATATAATAAATGTGTTTTTATATATATAATATGCATATATATGTACATATATATATTATAAATGTGTTTATATATATAATATGCATATATAATAAATGTGTTTTTATATATATAATATGCATATATATGTACATATATATATTATAAATGTGTTTATATATATAATATGCATATATATATATATATTATAAATGTGTTTATATATATAATATGCATATATATATATATATAATAAATGTGTGTATATATATATATATATATATATATAATATGCATATATATATATATATGTATATATATTATAAATGTGTTTATATATATAATATGCATATATATGTATATATATATTATAAATGTGTTTATATATATAATATGCATATATATGTATATATATATTATAAATGTGTTTATATATATAATATGCATATATATGTATATATATATTATAAATGTGTTTATATATGAGTCACTATAGAATCACAGATGGGAAAAAAGCTTGTAATGCATTTGCCAATTTGATATGCACACTTCTAAAAAAAAAATATAATAACATGGGATGTCATGCTCTTTCTCTACTTGTATACGCAATGTAACATCTTTAACAATTAACTGCAATTATGTACACATATATAAGTCCATCATATATATATATATATATAGAGAGAGAGAGAGAGAGAGAGAGAGAGTAGTATTACATATACACTGACTAATAATACACATTTTGTTGAATTTATGCATTTATTTTTGACACGCAAAATCATTAAAAATCAACAAACATGTCGAGTAACTTTGGAGTTGTATTTTAAAACAAAAACCAAACATCATTTGTTTTTACATTACGTGGCAGTAATTCCCCGGAGTCGGGACGGGTGGAATGAAACGCACATCTATCTGTGATTCAAAACAATCTCTATGAATTTTGATTAGGTTTATGTGCCAGGGATGATGTATATGCGCTAATCATGAATATAAACAGCAGCAAAGCCACAGATACGGAGAACGGTTGTCAATCGGCCAGAACGACTGTCATCCGTCGAGAGCGGCACAACTTCCTGTTGTACATCGCTGTCCTGAACGTCCATCTACATGCTGGTGGGCAGCTTCTGTTTCCTGTTCTTTGCTGGAATGCCAGTCTGCATATATTCCAGTTTCTCTTTAATATACTCCTGTTTACACTCCTCAAAGAACGCTGGATCCTTGTAGCTGTGACATTGACGTAAAGAAAAACCGGCTTTAGAACAGCGTTTAACATTCAAGAAGAGCCCGCACAGGGCAGTTATCATGAGCCAGATACTCTTTACAGAACTGCCGGTTTTCTTAAAGAGACAGTACCGATTTTTAGCATGTGTCATACAAGTTATGCATTGATGGAATACATGGATTTGTACATTTTTAAAAAGCTAAAATGTGCACCGAACAGAAGTGCAAAAATAAACATTGTTTTTAAACAGCATTCTCAATACACTCAAGCGAACAGATAGTCCCGCCCCCAAACTCTCGCCATTGGTTGAGCCACGGTGACCCCGCATCTACATGTGTGGACGTTGTATTTTGGTGTCGCTATAAGCAACACATCATTTAAATGAATTAAAAACGACTGGATACTGTTCACAAGAATCTAGACTCTCATTTAAGGGTTAAACTTCTGCCGCTCCAAGTCACATGACACAACAGCATGACATTAATATACAGGAAGTGCTGCTACTGGCGCAGCCAAAACACAAGTGCCTCTGCTAACAAACCTCTTAAAGTTGTTTGATTGAAACATGTTTGTTTGTAAAGAGTCGCGTCTCTAGTTTCGTTTGATGCGCCGCTTTAATAAATACATTGATTTTTCAGGCGTCAGCGCGCTGATAAACATATGTGCACATTGGGATTTTATTCCCTCAAAAGTTGAATAAACATGATATTTGTATAACTTTGAACATTAACGTCATTTTACTTCATTTTAATATACATTTTGTTATATTTAGTATCAGTGTACAATACAGTTCTATTCATTAACATTAATAAATGCATTCTTGTATATTTACTGTTTTCATTATTTTCATGCAAAAGCTGAAAAATGTGTCTTTCAGAGGCTTTATATGAAGTTATGATGAAAATAAGATGCATTTCTAACTGTTCTGAGACCAGTGCAGACAGACAGCGCACTGGAGATTAAGTCATGTACTAAATAGGGAGCATCCTATAGCTCTCCTATAACTGTTCTGAGACCAGTGCAGACAGACAGCACACTGGAGGTTAAGTCATGCACTAAATAGGGAGCAAGGGAGCATCCTATAGCATTCCTATAACTGTTCTGAGACCAGTGCAGACAAACAGCACACTGGAGGTTAAGTCATGCACTAAATAGGGAGCAAGGGAGCATCCTATAGCTCTCCTATAACTGTTCTGAGACCAGTGCAGACAGACAACACACTGGAGGTTAAGTCATGCACTAAATAGGGAGCAAGGGAGCATCCTATAGCTCTCCTATAACTGTTCTGAGACCAGTGCAGACAGACAACACACTGGAGGTTAAGTCATGCACTAAATAGGGAGCAAGGGAGCATCCTATAGCTCTCCTATAACTGTTCTGAGACCAGTGCAGACAGACAGCACACTGGAGGTTAAGTCATGCACTAAATAGGGAGCAAGGGAGCATCCTATAGCATTCCTATAACTGTTCTGAGACCAGTGCAGACAGACAGCACACTGGAGGTTAAGTCATGCACTAAATAGGGAGCAAGGGAGCATCCTATAGCTCTCCTATAACTGTTCTGAGACCAGTGCAGACAGACAGCACACTGGAGGTTAAGTCATGCACTAAATAGGGAGCAAGGGAGCATCCTATAGCTCTCCTATAACTGTTCTGAGACCAGTGCAGACAGACAACACACTGGAGGTTAAGTCATGCACTAAATAGGGAGCAAGGGAGCATCCTATAGCTCTCCTATAACTGTTCTGAGACCAGTGCAGACAGACAACACACTGGAGGTTAAGTCATGCACTAAATAGGGAGCAAGGGAGCATCCTATAGCTCTCCTATAACTGTTCTGAGACCAGTGCAGACAGACAACACACTGGAGGTTAAGTCATGCACTAAATAGGGAGCAAGGGAGCATCCTATAGCTCTCCTATAACTGTTCTGAGACCAGTGCAGACAGACAACACACTGGAGGTTAAGTCATGCACTAAATAGGGAGCAAGGGAGCATCCTATAGCTCTCCTATAACTGTTCTGAGACCAGTGCAGACAGACAACACACTGGAGGTTAAGTCATGCACTAAATAGGGAGCAAGGGAGCATCCTATAGCTCTCCTATAACTGTTCTGAGACCAGTGCAGACAGACAACACACTGGAGGTTAAGTCATGCACTAAATAGGGAGCAAGGGAGCATCCTATAGCTCTCCTATAACTGTTCTGAGACCAGTGCAGACAGACAACACACTGGAGGTTAAGTCATGCACTAAATAGGGAGCAAGGGAGCATCCTATAGCTCTCCTATAACTGTTCTGAGACCAGTGCAGACAGACAACACACTGGAGGTTAAGTCATGCACTAAATAGGGAGCAAGGGAGCATCCTATAGCTCTCCTATAACTGTTCTGAGACCAGTGCAGACAGACAACACACTGGAGGTTAAGTCATGCACTAAATAGGGAGCAAGGGAGCATCCTATAGCTCTCCTATAACTGTTCTGAGACCAGTGCAGACAGACAACACACTGGAGGTTAAGTCATGCACTAAATAGGGAGCAAGGGAGCATCCTATAGCTCTCCTATAACTGTTCTGAGACCAGTGCAGACAGACAACACACTGGAGGTTAAGTCATGCACTAAATAGGGAGCAAGGGAGCATCCTATAGCTCTCCTATAACTGTTCTGAGACCAGTGCAGACAGACAACACACTGGAGGTTAAGTCATGCACTAAATAGGGAGCAAGGGAGCATCCTATAGCTCTCCTATAACTGTTCTGAGACCAGTGCAGATAGACAACACACTGGAGGTTAAGTCATGCACTAAATAGGGAGCAAGGGAGCATCCTATAGCTCTCCTATAACTGTTCTGAGACCAGTGCAGACAGACAACACACTGGAGGTTAAGTCATGCACTAAATAGGGAGCAAGGGAGCATCCTATAGCTCTCCTATAACTGTTCTGAGACCAGTGCAGACAGACAACACACTGGAGGTTAAGTCATGCACTAAATAGGGAGCAAGGGAGCATCCTATAGCTCTCCTATAACTGTTCTGAGACCAGTGCAGACAGACAACACACTGGAGGTTAAGTCATGCACTAAATAGGGAGCAAGGGAGCATCCTATAGCTCTCCTATAACTGTTCTGAGACCAGTGCAGACAGACAACACACTGGAGGTTAAGTCATGCACTAAATAGGGAGCAAGGGAGCATCCTATAGCTCTCCTATAACTGTTCTGAGACCAGTGCAGACAGACAACACACTGGAGGTTAAGTCATGCACTAAATAGGGAGCAAGGGAGCATCCTATAGCTCTCCTATAACTGTTCTGAGACATACATATGTGGACATCAATTTTATGACAACTATTGGCTCTATAAATGATTCTTTTTTGGTCCTAATTGTTACAAATCAAAAAGTAAACGCAAAATGCACACAGCAGTCATGCGGGAGTCTCTCAGGAGGTTAATGTTGTTGTGTTGGGCTGGATGGGTCGCTCAAAACAAACCACAGAGACATTGTTTACAGTTTTCAAGAAAATTAACCTACAATTAAACTAAATAGTTTAGTTTTCATGTATTTTAACACACAAAAACACATTATTTTAACACACTTTAGTTTTAAAGTAGTCTGTTGTTGTGATACTCACTGTCGCGTCAGGCAGTCTTTTAGCGCAGAGTTTTCATCACGACATTTGAACACCATGAAGAATCCAGCGTCTTTGCAGCAGCTGTTGAATGCTGTTAATGGACAAAAAGAACATTTGTGAGTGTTATTTGTTCTTATGTTTCTCGCTCTAAGGGCACAAAGATCACAGACTTAAATAGAGGACGACACGAGCATGAACGGGCCTTGTGTAAAAACATCCTCACTTCTCAATGGGCGCTGTAATTATAAACATCAATCATGCCAACCAGTTTAACGTGGGTTTTCAGCCATCTCTGAAAGCAGTGCCAAAAGCTTTCTAGCAATCGTGTCCTTTACAAAAAAAACTATCTTCTCTCATTTCGAGGTTGTACTCTTAATGTAGAATTCAACTTTCAACTTCATGCTGCCGATTGCTGCCTACAATACATGTCGGAGAACGACAAACCCCCTTGTCAACGTTTTTTGGAACCCGACTTTCTGACATGGCATGACTGATTTTTTTATGTATTCAGCTAGTTATCAGAATAATAACACGTGTGGTTTATCGTGTAGGTAACTATCACCCTCTTGAGTTCTGAGGATTATTACCGCAACAGTAGGGTATGTTCACACCAAATGCGTTGTGTTCACTAATCGACTAATCAAGTACTCACTCACCATCAACTAATGGACTAAAAATACTATACATTTGCTAACTTTTTTATTATGGAAATTCGTCTGCCGTAGGCAGGGTCGGAGTAATCGACTAATCAAGTACTCATTCACCATCAACTAATCGACTAAAAATACTTTACATTTGCTAACTTTTTTATTTTGGCAATTCGACTGCCGTAGGCAGGGGCGGAGTAATCGACTAATCAAGTACTCATTCACCATCAACTAATCGAATAAAAATACTATATATTTGCTAACTTTATTTTGGCAATTTGACTGCTGTAGGCAGGGGCAGAGTAATCGACTAATCAAGTACTCATTCACCATCAACTAATCAACTAAAAATACTATACATTTGCTAACTTTAATTCGGCAATTTGACTGCCGTAGGCAGGGGCAGAGTAATCGACTAATCAAGTACTCATTCACCATCAACTAAAAACACTAGACATTTGCAGGGTATTTAAGTACAAGAACGTATTTGGTCTGAACAGCCCCTGCAACTCATTGACCAAGCGTTTTCGTGCGTTTCTGCCCTAAAAGTTGATGAACCCGTATATATGAGACACTGAAATGTATTCATTTGAAAGATCGGTTATTGAAATAAAACAAATGATGACAAGAAGCTGTTTTTTTGGTGTGATCATGTGAAAAGGGTGTTGAAGGGTTTGATGTCTCGTGCTGTTATCAGGGTCTTCTGTCAAGCGTTAATTACATCCCCCTTTCCCTTGACTCAAAGCTCCCATCCAAAATCACTCTAATTACTCGTATTTGACTGATTATTGTCTGTCATCTGTATGCAGAAGACACAGAACAAAAGCAATTCGAGGATGCACAACCCTGAAACTAATGCAATGCATATAAAGCTCATCACACGGAACACTTCTGATGCATAAACATGAAGCACCAATGGACATTTCCATGAAAGCCGAAGTAACATTTCACCAGACTTGCAGCGCAAGACAACACCAAATACATTTCTCTAATCCCCAATCACTGTATATTAACATATCCTACAGCAAACCCAACAGCATTGTGCATTTATTTATCTTTCTTTTATCATACTTCATAACAAAATCAATAAAAAAGTGACTGAGAATTCATAGTAGGTGCATTTAACCATTTTAATACTCAGCCAGTAACCCAAAAGAAGCGTTTGGATTTAGTCAATCAAATAGGTTGTTGGCTTATTAATTGGTCAATATTTATATATTATATTTATCAGAAACCGCACCGGCTGCCGGTAAATCTCCCTAAATGTTAAATGACAGACACATTACTGGTTGGTTTATCATTTATACTCGTTACATTAGTCACATTTAAATAAGCAGAATTTGCAACAATGTTTCAAATGTTTAAAATTAACATTTCACGTATTTCCAAGTGAACCGGAATATTTAACAAAACAAAACTGTAGGGAAGGACTTCATTTTAAACATGGAGGATTGATTGGATTGTGTAAAGTGTCTCTATATGACAGACGCTTAAAAGAGGAAGTTCTGTTAAAGATTACCAAGACCAAATGTTTTTCTTTGGAATAACGTGCATTAATGAATCAAACCAGAAACATTCGTTAAGATCAACGGTACATGATCAACGATTGCAAGATATCCTGACCCGCTCCGTCAATCTGGCATGAAACACTCTCACACTTGATTTCAAGTATGCAGCCAATTCTTCTGTGGCTGTGGCTTTGTTAAAGAAACCACTGTCACGCTGCGTGTGAGGAGCTGCCCCTGCACACGGGAACACGTCAACAATGCATCCGTCACAGCGCTGCACGGGTGGAGGTGTGAAATCAATGAGCAAACTTCTGCAGGGGGGTTTCCACGACACCATCACTCAAGAAACTGCAGGTGTAGAGACACAGACACTACAGGACAAACAATCACGATCCAACAGCACATGACGCGTTACACCGACAGCCAGGATTGTTTTCAAGCAATGCGCACACAAATGAAAGACATGCAATGAGCCGAAAGTGCAGCCACTGCAAACCTGGATTATTTCACCAACATACAGTGGAGTTTGAGAGTCTGAGAGCACTCATTTTCTATTTGACGTGAATTTTAGTCTTTCTTAGCTTCATGTTATCCAACATGATCTGAACAAGACCATCATGTGTGCTTCAATGTTTACATGCACCCTCATATTGGGATTACAATGCAATTAAAGCAGTACTGCAATTAAACTGTAGCTCGTTTAAACAGAATACTGTTATTATTTTATTGCAATTATGCTAATAATCATAGTAATGATAATTAAAGTAAGATATATCTGTAAAACAGAGAGCCATCCAGTGCGGTCGATATCGACTCTTGTGAACCGGTTCGTTTTAGTGAATCAAAACAGAGAGCACATCCAGTGCGGACCAAAACGACTCTTGTGAACCGGTTCTTTTTAGTGAATCAAAACGACTCTTGTGAACTGGTTCTTTTTAGTGAATCAAAACAGAGAGCACATCCAGTGCAGTCGAAAACAACTCTTGTGAACCAGTTCTTTTAGTGAATCAAAACATACAGCACATCCAGTGCGGACGAAAACGACTTGTGTGAACCGGTTCTTTTTAGTGTATCAAAACAGACAGCACATCCAATGTGGACAAAAAACGACTCTTGTGAACCGGTTCTTTTTAGCGAATCAAAACAGAGAGCACATCCAGTGCGGTCGAAAACGACTCTTGTGAACCGGTTCTTTTTAGTGAATCAAAACAGACAGCACATCCAGTGTGGACAAAAAACGACTCTTGTGAACAGGTTCTTTTAGTGAATCAAAACATACAGCACATCCAGTGCGGACGAAAACGACTCTTGTGAACCGGTTATTTTTAGTGTATCAAAACAGAGAGCACATCCAGTGTGGACGAAAACGACTCTTGTGAACAGGTTCTTTTAGTGAATCAAAACATACAGCACATCCAGTGCGGACGAAAACGACTCTTGTGAACCGGTTCTTTTTAGTGTATCAAAACAGACAGCACATCCAGTGCAGTCGAAAATGACTCTTGTGAACCGGTTCTTTTTAGTGTATCAAAACAGAGAGCACATCCAGTGCGGTCGATAACGACTCTTGTGAACCGGTTCTTTTTAGTGAATCAAAACAGACAGCACACCCAGTGCGGACCAAAACGACTCTTGTGAACCGGTTCTTTTTACTGAATCAAAACAGAAAGCACATCCAGTGCGGTCGAAAACGACTCTTGTGAACCGGTTCTTTTTAGTGAATCAAAACAAAGAGCACATCCAGTGCGGACGATAACGACTCTTGTGAACCGGTTCTTTTTAGTGAATCAAAACAGAGAGCACATCCAGTGCGGACGAAAACGACTCTTGTGACCCGGTTCTTTTTAGTGAATCAAAACAGAGAGCACATCCAGTGCAGACGAAAACGACTCTTGTGAACCGGTTCTTTTTAGTGAATCAAAACAGAGAGCACATCCACTGTGGACATAAAACGACTCTTGTGAACCGGTTCTTTTTAGTGAATCAAAACATACAGCACATCCAGTGCGGACGAAAACAACTCTTGTGAACCGGTTCTTTTTAGTGAATCAAAACAGACAGCACATCCACTGTGGACATAAAACGACTCTTGTGAACCGGTTCTTTTTAGTGAATCAAAACAGAGAGCACATCCAGTGCGGACGAAAACGACTCTTGTGAACTGGTTCTTTTTAGTGAATCAAAACAGACAGCACATCCACTGTGGACATAAAACGACTCTTGTGAACCGGTTCTTTTTAGTGAATCAAAAGAGAGAGCACATCCAGTGCGGACCAAAACAACTCTTGTGAACCGGTTCTTTTTAGTGAATCAAAACAGACAGCACATCCACTGCGGACCAAAACGACTCTTATGAACTGGTTCTTTTTAGTGAATCAAAACAGACAGCACATCCAGTGCGGACCAAAACGACTCTTGTGAACCAGTTCTATTTAGTGAATCAAAACAGACAGCACATCCAGTGCGGACCAAAACGACTCTTGTGAACCGGTTCTTTTTAGTGAATCAAAAGAGAGAGCACATCCAGTGCGGACCAAAACGACTCTTATGAACTGGTTCTTTTTAGTGAATCAAAACAGACAGCACATCCAGTGCGGACCAAAACGACTCTTGTGAACCAGTTCTATTTAGTGAATCAAAACAGACAGCACATCCAGTGCGGACCAAAACGACTCTTGTGAACCAGTTCTATTTAGTGAATCAAAACAGACAGCACATCCACTGTGGACATAAAACGACTCTTGTGAACCGGTTCTTTTTAGTGAATCAAAAGAGAGAGCACATCCAGTGCGGACCAAAACAACTCTTGTGAACCGGTTCTTTTTAGTGAATCAAAACAGACAGCACATCCACTGCGGACCAAAACGACTCTTATGAACTGGTTCTTTTTAGTGAATCAAAACAGACAGCACATCCAGTGCGGACCAAAACGACTCTTGTGAACCGGTTCTTTTTAGTGAATCAAAACAGACAGCACATCCAGTGCGGACCAAAACGACTCTTGTGAACCGGTTCTTTTTAGTGAATCAACTATCAACACTATCTCATAGTATGTTATGATTACATTTGGCATCTTTTTGCACTACTGTGTACTGGTCGGCGCTGCACTGTCTCTCACTGTCTCTCACTGTGTCTATTGTCCTGTTCATTGTTAGTCATTTTTTGTACTGTCACGTACTTTTTGCACTTGTTTGCACGTGCACTTTATATAGGTATGTTATTTAGTCTGTGCAGACTCATGTGGTTCTGTGTTTGTCCCATGTTGTTTTATGTAGCACATGGTCCTGGAGGAACGTTGTCTCGTTTCACTGTGTACTGAACTAACTGTATATGGATGAACGACAGTAAAAACCACTTGACTTTTTAAGACTTTAAGTGAAAGAAAAAAGTGTGGCCATTTATTTAGCATGCAGTCATTTTATTAAATTAGACTTAGCAATAACCGAAAAACAATCTATCATACCATCAACGTGCTGGTTGCATCTCTCTCTGGCTTTCTCACGCATCATCTTCGGGATGAGCACGTCTGTCTCCACATGTCTCAAATGAGGCTCCTCTGTGAAAAGTCAAACCAAATGATCACATTAATGTAGTTAAAATACCCCATAACGGGACATTTACTGAGCACAGTAATGCCGCAGGACATCACAGTTTCAATGCAAATGACTGACAGAGACAATTAAAGCATTACATAATCAATAAAAAATGTATTATATAATTATAATAACATCATTTAATTAACGTGATTTTTAAGAGAGGTAATATTTTTAACCATTCGTGGTGTGATGTTACATCCAAACCTCCATGAGTGATTACAGTGGAACCTTGCCCATAATTCCACATGACTTTAAATCATTATGTTTATTTATGACATCATCAATTCAACATGCTGACGAGAGTGATGCACCAAATACCTGATGTATCTCTCTCTCAAAATGCATCATTAAAAAGATTGGGAATAACTACAGTCTTGTTTTCAAGTAAAAATAAATGACTTTTTTTCTGTCGTGATTTAATAATGTATGAATTCAGAGTTACTTTAGCTTAGAAATGATTGCTAATATGAACTTTTATTACATTTTTGACATATGTCTCTTTAAAAGCCAACACATAACTTTGTTTACACCTCACATATAAATGTGTGTGTGTGTATATATATATATATATATATATATATATATATATAGTGTTGAGGATGAAGATATTAGCATCTACTGCTCAACTCACAGAGTAGACAATCAATGTGTAAACAATTTCATAACAACCACTGAAGTGCGTTTATTAAACACAAACTCGCTACTGTGTTCAGAGTACAATACCTTCTTTAGCCGACTCCATTTAAACTGCTGATAATGTCTGAAAGGTATTAATTAACAAACATGAGTCGATATAATATTACAAAACACTTAAAGATGTTCAATGTGACCCTCTACGCTGCGTGCTTTACAGAAGACGGTTTCACTTCCGCTGACGTCATCAACAACAGAAATCCGCATCATGGGAATTGTAGTTCTCTACCGCTCAGAATGAACTACACGCGTCATAATACAGATCTATTCGTTTTAGGCAATATATATATATATACTAATTTTAAAAACATTAAGCTATATGGCACGTTTTGACTGTGATGGAAAAGGTATTAAGTTAAAAAATAAAAAAACAAATAAAAAAATTATATTACACAATACAATTCTAGAAAAAGTGCAGATGTCTTTCAGGACACATTTACTTATTTATTAATAAAATATATCATTAGATGTTATAAATGATGCATGTATATGTATGTATGTATGTATGTGTTATATACTGTATATACAGAATGTAAACCAGACATTTATAATTAAATTTGATAATAAATTATAATTATCCGATTTATTTTTCCACACTGTTCTAAAGCTGTTTAATAATAAATCTAGCGAAGTTTAAAATTAAAACAAATAAAAAAAATTTGCAAATGGAACAAAATGAAACCCTCTTAAAGGAATATTCCAGGTTCATTTTTAAATTAAGCTCAATCGACAGCATTTGTAACATAACATTGATTACAAAAAAAAAATATTTTGACCGGCCCCATTTTTTCTTTAATAAAGCACAAAAATGTGTTCCAGTGAGACACTTCCAATGCAAGTCAATGGAGTTTAATCTGTGTGTGTGTGTGTGTGTGTGTGTGTGTGTGTGTGTGTGAGACACTTCCAATGCATGTCAATGGGGTTTAATCTGTGTGTGTGTGTGAGTGTGTGTGTGTGTGTGTGTGTGCGACACTTCCAATGCAAGTCAATGGGGTTTAATCTGTGTGTGTGTGTGTGAGTGTGTGTGTGTGTGTGTGTGTGTGTGACACTTCCAATGCAAGTCAATGGGGTTTAATCTGTGTGTGTGTGTGAGTGTGTGTGTGTGTGTGTGTGTGTGTGACACTTCCAATGCAAGTCAGTGGGGTTTAATCTGTGTGTGTGTGTGTGAGTGTGTGTGTGTGTGTGTGTGTGTGTGTGTGAGAGTGTGTGTGTGTGTGTGTGTGTGTGTGTGTGTGTGTGTGAGAGAGTGTGTGTGTGTGTGTGTGTGTGTGTGTGTGTGTGAGAGTGTGTGTGTGTGTGTGTGTGTGTGTGTGTGTGTGTGTGTGTGTGTGTGTGTGTGTGTGAGAGAGTGTGTGTAAAAGTGAAAAATGTTGGAGATTGAAGTAAAAACACAGAACTCTCCAAAACATGCCACTCACTCACTCACTGTTTACATTGTTTTACTGTGTAACCTGCCATGACTGTAATTCTCACACCTCACCTTTAATGTCTAATGCAGCTGTGCAAGTGTAAAGGTAAGTTGTACTGAATGTCTATCACTGTATGTCTGTTAAAACTGTATATACGTCTTTGGTGTTGAATTTCCCACACGAGTTTAAACCACATTTAGAGGTTAAAGGCAGGAACATCTAAGAGTTTGTGTCACTGCTGTTTCACCTCTGATGCAGTTAAAGCCATCAGACAGTCCGAACCACAAGCACATCTCCTCACATCAATCACATTACTAACATTATCAAACAAACAATATATACATTTACACAAACTGTACGCGAGCAAGGATTTCACACATGCATGAGAACAAAAGAGCATTACAATGATTTTACCATGAAACCAGAAACGTATTCTGCCTAAAAATATACTCTATATTCTATAAAATATGCAAAACTTGTATGAAGGAGAAACATATTGTGTTCATACACTTCTGTGGGATTTTGGATATAACTGAGTTCTTAGGCCCAAAACATGCTCAACACATGTATGTGAATGCAAATGCTTAAGTTCAATTTTATGTGACATTACGCTCTGAAATGTGTCAGACTACAATTCATAACAGCACAAGACTGCTATTATTCTACAGGCATAGTTTCGGAAAAATCCCTAAACCATGATCCAAATGAGCAATTGGAACTCCTAGAGTTTTCAAGCTACAGTACATCCACCAAACATTGTACAGACCTTCAGACTGTTCTGACTTAGAGTGCTATCTGCACACTGATCAGACTTACGATCAAATATCCCAAAATCCCATCAAAAACTCTAAACACCCAAGCAAAGGCCTAACAACCACCTAGCAATGCCCTAGAAACCACCTAGAACACCCTAGCAACCACCTAGTGACCACCTAGCTACGCCCTAGTGACCACCCAGAACACCCTAGTAACTCTCTGGTAACCGACAAGAACACCCTAGCAACTGCCAAGCAATGCCATAGAGACCACCCAAAACACCCTAGCAAGTGCCTAATAACTACCTAGCAACGCCCTAGAAACCACCTAGAACACCCTATCAACCTCCTAGTGACCACCTAGCTACGCCCTAGTGACCACCCAGAACACCCTAGTAACTCTCTGGCAACCATCAAGAACACCCTAGCAACTGCCAAGCAACGCCCTAGAGATCACCTGAAACACCCTAGCAAGTGCCTAACAACCACCTAGCAACGACCTAGAAACCACCTAGAACACCTTAGTAACCGCCTAGTGACCACCTAGAACACCTATTAACTCTCTTGTAACCGACAAGAACACCCTAGCAACTGCCTAGCAATGCCCTAGAGACCACCCGAAACACCCTAGCAAGTGCCTAACAACCACACAGGAATGCCCCCTGAACATCCAAGCAACCACCTAACAACTCCCTAGGGATCACATAGTGCACCCTAGCCACTGCCTAACTAAACACTTAGTAACATCCTAGCAACCAACCAAAACACCTTTGGAACTGCCTAGTAGCCACCAATCAATGCCTTAGCAACATCCTAGAACACTAGCAACTGCCTAGCAAAGCATTGATTTTTAGGTCTCTCAAACGACTTCATGACCACAGACGTAAGAGTGACAGGTCTGTAGTCATTAAGTCCTGTGATTTTGGGGGTTTTGGGGACCGGAATAATGGTGGAGCATTTGAAGCAGCAGGGAACCTCACACAGCTCCAGTCTTTCAGACAGACAGGTGAAGCACCATCTGGACCTGAAGTTTTCCTAGTCTTTTGTTTCCAGAAGACCCGGCACACATCCTCCTCACAGACCATAAGTGCATTTTGAGGAGCAGGAGGGGGGAGGTGGGCGGTTCCAGGAGTTGTTGGTGTGTGAAGTGAAGATCAGAGTGTGGGAGGGGTGTGAGACTGGGCTTTTCAAACCTGCAGTAAAACACATTCAGTTCATCAGCCATTAGTTGACTCTCTACAGAGTGAGGGGGTGGTGTCTTGCTCTTGGTGATGCTTTTCAGGCCTTTCCACACAGATGCAGGATCGTTGCAGCTTCTTTTAGCTACTCTGGTGATACGGCTGTCTGGGATGACTTCATTCAGTCAGGTTTCCATGAAACAAAGAGCAGCAGCGATAGAAATATCCTTATTTGTTTGAGTGAGCAGAAGCAGTTTGGCAATTTTTTGGGCGAGGGAGCGGACATTCGCCAGATGAATACTTGGCAGCGAAGACCTAAAGCCGCATCAACAAAGCTTCACAAACACGCCGACTCGCTTCCCTCGCATGCGTCTTCTCCAACTACGATGTCTAATAATACGTCCGAATAATCAAACACCAGCCAAAAAATATCAGGTATGCTCTGCCGAATATTCAGCAGTTCAGCCCTGGTGAAACAGATCGGGAAAGAGTGACAACAATGAACACAACAGACAAAAAAAGTTAGAGAGCTCCACACCAAAGCAGCCATCAGCGGCGCCATCTTGATATACTGTATATAAAATAAACATTGTTCAACCGGCTTTCCAAATGCAGCCCCCTTCCTGCTGTAGATCACGTTCATGGTTATCCAAAAGTTGTTAAGGGGGGGTGTTCGCTGTCCTTTTCTGCATAACACGGCGCCGTTTTGTGGTCCGTTCTGCATAACTTGGCAGCTCATTTTATCTTATCACCGCCAGGGCTGGACTGGGAAGAGAAATCAGCCCAGGATTTTACATAGCAACTGAGCCAAAACTTGTTGGCGGGGGGTACATGGTTATCTGAAAGTTATTGGGGGGGGGGGGTGGGTGGGGTTTGTTCGCTGTCCTTTTCTGCATATCGCGGCGCCATTTTGTGGTCCGTTCTGCATAATGGCTCATTTGAGCTTATCGCGGCCTATTCGCCCACCACTCGACCCACCGGCCAGCTCAGTTATCCCAATGGCCAGTCCATCCCTGATCGGCCCCAAAGTGCGTCGGCCCACTGGACTAAAAACAGCGAAATTTGAATTTCACAGGCTCTTTAACGTTAACAAATTGGCCCCATTCTCACTGATGTTAGTCGATCTTTGATTTGTGTTCATCAGATTCTCAAGGGGCTCTTAAATAACGACTAGTATCGCTTTTACACTGAAATGTAATATGTAATCTTCTAATATGTTAAACCACTGATCGGAACATTTCCTGATTATTCAGTCAGTGTCTTTCAGTGGGAAAATCTCTCTGTGTGTGCTGCCTAATTAGCAAATGCTAGCCTGCCCTCTCGGACCCTTAGTAGTGTGCCACCTGAAGTCAAGTGTCTCTCTCAGTGTGAGCAGCTCTCAGACACCTGTCCGAGGCGGTACACCTTTGAGTTTATTTACTCCATCTGACTCCATGAGGCTGCACACAATGGAGAATTTAATCACATCACATCCCCATCTCATCAGACGTTTGCCAAAGCCTGCGACACGACCCACCGGTCCAATATACCCCATCAGCAGGGCTCTGTGGTTATGGCAGAGGAAGGTTAGCAGAGTTAAAACCTTTTACCCTACGCCTCACCAAGCGGCCAACTACGGCCACTACAACTGTCTGTGGTGGGTGTTCGTGAAGCCTGATGCCAAACATTAAAGGGACAGAACCTCGCTCTGGTAATGTCATGGGACACTGTTCTTCTGTATAGAAAGTCTCATTTGTAGAGCTCAGAAGCATTATGGACCTATTTGGGGGTTCCCAATTTTAAAACCAATTGCAATTGTTTTTTAAAACTGATAGTGGAGACCAAACCATAAGGCCAAGAGACTTTAAATTTGGTCGCAAGGTAGTACTACTCAGGCGCAGATACTCGTCCCGATCAGCCAATGGGGGAGCGCTATAGCAAATTTCATTTCCAGCTTAACAAAATTCCACCATATTGGATTTTTGCTAAACCAACTTTTTTTAACTAGTCCTAGACCATTCACCCAATCAGAGCCAAACCAAAGGAGAAAGAGTACCAATATAAGTAAATATTAAAAAAGTTTGAACTTTCGATTCATCGTAGCAACGGTACGCCAAAACGTAAGAAGTGGGCATGACCTCTTTTACTTAAATGGTTATAACTCTTGAACGGAATGAGATATTTACACAAAATTTGGTACACTTGTGTACGGGGTCAATATGAGGACACAAGAAAAACATTGTGCACCTCTGCCTCTTGGTGGCGCTATAACAATGATAAAATTTAAAATGGCTCTATCTATGGAACCGTTGGTCCGATTGACTTTGTCCAAGGTGCCAGAACGGTCTATGAGGACAGTCGCATATCTTGAAAACATGGCTGCTACCAATCATCTTTGAGAAGCTTATAATGCACTCTTGGTCTATGCACTGCAAACAATAAGACTTCCCCAATGGACACACACACACACATGACCCGACACAGACAGTAGCCGGTCCTTCTTTCTGAGCTTACGGACATGACAACACTCAAGGACTAATGATGTAAGCCTGCGATTTTGCGCCAAATCAACCAATGGCAAAAGTTTGAGGCGGGACTACACGTTTGTCTGACCAGTGATGGACGTAAGGAGTCTATTTGGAAAACCTGTTTGAAGACAATCATTATTTTTGCAAATTCATTCAGAAATGACACACCACACCTTAACCAAAAGGCCAAAAGTCACTGTGAAATCAAAATGTCTCTGATTTGTATCTCGGCTTGCAGACATGATCAGAAACGCTCTGAACACTCACCAGCTGATGAGTTGATGTAGGAATAAATTAATGCACGCTGAAGTCCTGCGTGTGCTTGCTGCACGCTGGCTCTTCGTGAGCATGCACGCCATGTTAACATGCCCCGTAAAGAGCAGCAGCTTTTGTTTATCTGGACTCTGGCCGGCGCTGGCATCCCCGTGATGTCAGATGCATTTCCTCTGAAACCAAGAGAGCAGCTTCGACAGTGCCGCAATCTGGGCTCACTTCTCAGGAGAGCAAAACCCTTTGACACCGCCGTTTTAATTAAAATGACATTACGAGTAATCAAGCGGAAGGGGGTGGGCAACAGGTTTGGGTGAGTGCATGATTGCCAACCAGCGATGGACCAAAAGATGATCCAGGACTAATCTGATTGATGTTATACACTGAAGAATAAAAATGATTTTGTGGTTGCGTAAATATGGCAGTCAAGACTACATTCTACATTGAATAAGTTAGTTTAAGCGTTAACTTAAAACTGTTTAGTGAATTCTACATTTGTCCTCAGTTCAAACATGTGAAAATTAATGCTCTAGCTAGCTTATAAGTAAATATTTATGATTGTTTGTTTTCTTTACAATGCGTCAGCAAGCATCAATCCTGAAGTAGAAAAACTTGATTCATTTGCTTATTTTAATTAAGTTTCACTGGTGAATGAAACAAGCCAATTTACTTGACTTTTAGAAGCTGGTATTCCCAGCATGCACCAAGCTCAAATAATTAATGAGCTTGCATGGTTTAACTGTTTTGCAAGTTGATTTACGCTGTTTTTATTGTTGATTTTGTTACGTTTAGTGACTTCTTGTTTGTGAAGTCTGAAGTTAATTTTCTTCTCAAAATTACCTGTCCATGTATCATCAGGACTGGACTGGTAATGTGGAATACCGGGCATTTTCACGGTGGGCCGACGCACTTTGGGGCCGATCAGGGTCGGACTGGCCATCGGCAGATCCGAGCGGGCCGGTGGGTTGGCCGCGAAACGGGCCGCGATAAGCTACAATGTGCCATCGCGTTATGCAGAACCGACCACAAAACGGTGCCACGATATGCAGAAATGGACAGCGACTTTTGGGCCAGTTGGGCCAGCCCTGTGTATCGTGATCCAACCCGGCCCATAATCAGGCTAATCAAGCCTCAGAGAGGGATAAAGGCCGACTGGAGACGGCAGTGCGACAGAGAGAGATTTACGGGCAGCTGTCCGACACCCGTGTGTGTTTGTATTTTTGTTTAAGTTTATTATTAAAATATTATTTATATTGTCAAGCCGGTTCTCGCCTCCTCCTTTCCCTTAATCCCTTTACAGGACTCTTATTTTGAAATGACAGAGACTGGAGACAGAGACGATATAATAAAGTTAAAAATGTGAACTAGTGAACTGGTGCATTTATCAAACTGTCCCAACAATTTCGGAATTGGGGTTGTAAGTAAAATTTACTGTATTAACTGAAATGTTCATGTTAAACGTTTGAGTTTAACTCAAAGTTGTTTTTACCATTAAAGGTCACATTGAAAACTGTGTGAAACCTTTTTATTTCAGTGAGCACTGAGTTTAAAGCCCCGTCCCGGTTCAGTTTGTAGTCCCAAAAACCATTGAGAATTCGCTCTTTCGAGCCATCAGTTTCATCAGAATTTCCAATGGGTTTATTAGAATTGAGTTGTTTTATTTATAAGCAAGGTCTGTGGTTAACATGACTTGAAGACACTTTCACATTTGGTCTTCAGCATAAATGACACCTGAAACCATTGTGTGATTTCAAACGAGGACTAAAGTACTGATTTGTCAGTAAACTCATCCTTGTGGTAGTTTTATTCTTTATGAGAAGTATAACACTCACACTGAAACAAACTATTACCTGGTTATGTTATGCGGTGTTTAACATGGAGGGTGATTCTGGATTCTGGGTTGTGTTTTACACAATCATTCTCCTAATCCCTGATATCAACATGAAACCTGGAGTAATAACTTAAGTTTAGTTGACAGTATGTTGATGTCGTGTTAATGCTGATCATGTGTTAACACACTTTTAGTGTGATCAAATCATGTACTAAATGCATCCTAATCTCAGATGTTTATCCTAAAATTTTTGTTTATGCCCAAAATGGTTTTCAAGCAAGGGGTGTTCACCAAACTAGATCGCACTACCTTAAAGCCCAGGGCACCCCCGGACAATCAAGGACCCCTGGGCACTAGCCCCATTGGCACCACTGGCCAGGTCGGTAATCTGTCCCTGTTGGGGGTGGTGGGGTGTCGTTGGTTATGCCCAAAATGGTTTTGAAGCTTGGGATCACCAAACTAGATCGCACTACCTTAAAGCCCAGGGCCCCCCCGGGCAATCAAGGGGTGTCGTTGGTTATGCCCAAAATGGTTTTGAAGCGGGGGGGGGGGGGGGGGGGGGGGGGGGTTCACCAAATTAGAATGCACAGCCTTGAAGCCTAGGCACCTCCGGGCAGTCACGGGCCCCTGGGCACTGGCCCCATTGGCACCATTGGCCAGGTCAGTAATCAGTCCCTATCGGGGGGGGGTCTTGTTTATGCCCAAAATGGTTTTCAAGCGGGGGGGGTTCACCAAACTAGATAGCAATACCCTAAAGCCCAGGGCACCCCCGGGCAGTCAAGGGCCCCTGGTTGTCAAGGGCCCCTGGGCACTGGCCCCATTGGCAAGGTCGTTAATCTGTCCCTATCGGGGGGGGGGGTTTGTTCATGCCCAAAATCTTTTTCAAGCAGGGGGGGTCACCAAACTAGATCGCACAGCCTTAAAGCCCAGGGCACCCCCTGGGCAGTCAAGGGCCCCTGGGCACTGGCTAGATTGGCACCATTGGCCAGGTCGGTAATCTGTAATAATAATAATACAAATCCTAATAATACATTAAAAGAATACAACTTTGCTCCTTTAGTGAAGCAGATACGCCATGTGCCTAGTTAAAAATCTTGTCTCGTTCAAAATAGGAATGGCAGAAATGTTAAAATGAC
Organism: Moxostoma hubbsi; assembly: GCA_032164185.1. Lineage (NCBI taxonomy): Eukaryota > Metazoa > Chordata > Actinopteri > Cypriniformes > Catostomidae > Moxostoma > Moxostoma hubbsi. Next base: position 245,992 of record JAVLUX010000102.1, read on the forward strand.
TTCCATTTTCTCCCAAAAATGTCAAAAAGACACAAAGACTCCCGGGTTTGTGCTGGAGGGTACTTACCGAAATAATTATGAGCTCCATAAAAGCCCCTCCGTAAGAAAAGTGGCAGAAGCCACCAGGAGAAAAGGATCGAACAAAATTGCTTTCTCTGCCGTTGCTTTATGTGCTTTAATAAGAGGCAGAATCTCCTTCAGCGGGCGTCTGGAGCTCCTACAAGACACAGAAGAAAAGAGTCGCTCCATTCAGACGCTGTGTTTTCTGTGTTCATTAAGAGAGAAGGATCTGCTGTCCGTAACACATATCACAGTTTCTCTTCATTACACACCCAAGAGCTCGCTCAGAGGATGAAGAGCGCAGAAGAGGATGAAGAACAGCTGCTTTCAATGGGATCAGGCGCTCTCAGAACCCATTTTCGTATTTGCTCTGACATATATATGTATTTCATTTGGTCTTACTGTAAATATCCTCTCTGCTCTATAGCCTTTATGCTCGGGCCGAGTGCTCGGGACGGTTAATTACAGACCAGAAAAGTTTGGACCTTCTAAGAAGAAGAAACACTTTTGTTCAACAGCTGCGTACAGACAAAAGGCAGAAACGAAAACTCTGTTTAGACAAAAGAAATCGCAGCTCTAATGACAGGAAGCCACACAACGGCTGCGAGGTGAAAAAGCATCTATTCGTGTTTCCTCCTTTCATACGGTGTTTGTGTGCTGATGATTGTACCGGTGTCTAGAGGACAGTAATTAGTGTGTTTTGTCTGGATAAATCACAGGCCATCGGTATACGAAACCCACAAACAAACATTTCATATCGTTTTCAAATCTGAAAATGTTTAAAAGGAATAGTTCACCCACAAAAATCATCCTTATGGCATTAGTTATGCACCATCATGTAGTTCCAAACCCGTACAACGGGTCTTACATCTGTGTAGTGGCACATCTGTCCAGCTCACAGAAGCATTAAAGTATCACAACAGTGCTCCATACACTGCTGGTCTTCTGAAGCCATACGAGAGCTATGTGTGAGAAATAGACCCAAATTTAAGTCATTATTCACTGAAAATCTTCCCCTCGGCCGAAGCTCTGAAATAAGCATCCAATCAGCCTGATGGGGTGCGCAAGGGATACAGGCGGCCGCTGATGACAGTTCGAGAGAGAGAATTACAGGCAGCTGCCATGTGTGTTTATGTTTGTGTGTTTATGTGTTTATGTTTGTGTGTTTATGTATTTATGTTTGTGTGTTTATGTGTTTATGTTTGTGTGTTTATGTATTTATGTTTGTGTGTTTATGTTTGTGTGTTTATGTATTTATGTTTGTGTGTTTATGTGTTTATGTTTGTGTGTTTATGTATTTATGTTTGTGTGTTTATGTGTTTATGTTTGTGTGTTTATGTATTTATGTTTGTGTGTTTGTGTTTATGTTTGTGTGTTTATGTGTTTATGTTTGTGTGTTTATGTATTTATGTTTGTGTGTTTATGTGTTTATGTTTGTGTGTTTATGTG
>JAVLUX010000102.1:252500-267500 GCA_032164185.1 Moxostoma hubbsi
ACCTGCAAGCGTTCTCTGTCAGCGACACCTGCCTGGAGTTCGGTCAGACACTCACGTGATCCTAAAACCATGACCGGGCTACGTGTCCAAGGTTCCTACTATGCCCTTTAGAGACCAGGTAGTGAACCTGCAAGTGCTGCCCCGGGAGGAGGCAGACCCAGCCCCTTTGTTGCTGTGTCCGGTACGTGCTTTGCGTATCTATTTGGACCGCACGCAGAGCTTTAGATGTTCTGAGCAGCTCTTTGTCTGCTTTGGTGGACAGCGGAAAGGGAACGCTGTCTCCAAACAGAGGCTTTCCCACTGGGTAAAGACCCAGGCCGTGCCCGCCCCCTTGCGGGTTCGAGCACACTCGACGAGAAGTGTGGCATTCTCGTGGGCACTGGCTAAAGGCACCTCCCTAGAAGACACATGTAGAGCAGCGGGTTGGACAACACCCAATACCTTTATGAGATTTTACAATGTCAGGGTTGAGTCGGTTTCATCCCGTGTTTTCTCAGGTCCGAGCCTGTACAACTCGGTAACGCGGTAACAACTGACCGGGTGTACCACTTGCACCTAGCGCCCTTTCCCTCCGCTGAGGTATACCGGGCGCTCTTATCCCATGAGATCCCACTAACTCTGTTTATTGTCTCCGGAGATTTCAACCATGCGAATCCCAAGACAGTGCTCCCTAAATTCCATCGGTATGTGGACTTTGCAACGAGAGGGGCGAACGCGCTTTATCTTGTTTACACAAACATCCCAGTCGCGTACCAGGCGGAGCCCCGCCCCCACCTTGGCTACTCAGACCACATCTGTGTTATGCTAATTCCAGCATACAGACCGCTCGTCAGACGCACAAAACCGCTCCAGGAGGTACCGAAGCATTCGGGCCCTCACGGCCAGACTGTGTAACAGCTTCTTCCCCCAAACCATCAGACTCCTCAATACTCCGAGACTGGACTGACACACACACACACACACACACACACACACACACACATGTCCTGAGTTGCACTTTAATTACTGTCACTTTATAACTGTCTGCTACTTCAATAACTGCTATGTGCATAGAACACTATCTCATAGTATGTATGTTTACATTTGGCATTTTTAGGAACTGTCATCTGTTTGCACTACTGTGTACTGGTCGGCGCTGCACTGTCTCTCACTGTCTCTCACTGTGCCTATTGTCCTTTTCATTGTTAGTAATTTATTGTACTGTCCCGTACTTTTTGCACTTGTTTGCACGTGCACTTTATATAGGTATGTTATTTAGTCTGTGCAGACTCATGTGGTTCTGTGTTTGTCCCATGTTGTTTTATGTAGCACATGGTCCTGGAGGAACGTTGTCTCGTTTCACTGTGTACTGTACTAACTGTATATGGATGAACGACAGTAAAAACCACTTAACTTGACTTGACTTGACTTGACTTGACGGCCCCAGGCGCTTTAACTCTACACAAGAAACATAGAGAGAGAAAAGGCGTGGCTGGCGCGGCTTGCTCCCATGCTTGGCACATCGCCTTGTTCCCCCCATATAGGCATGTAAGGAATCAGAAGGTTTTGATGATTATTTGGGGCGTTGGGGAAGGGTACGTGCAGTCTGGCACAGCCTGTCATTTTGGCACGCAAACTATCTGCCCGCACCTGTGTCAGCAGCACACGTACACGGTTCAGCGCATGGCATGATTACAATTGGACCCCTAGTGTCGCTTCTTCAACATAACGTCGAAGTGAGCAACAGATGGGGAACGTCTAGGTTACTGTTGTAACCTCCATTCCCTGATGGAGGGAACGAGACGCCACGTCGCTGAACCGAGCCACTGTTGCGGACAAACCTCATTGTCGGCTCCTCAGACAAATCCTGAATGAACAAACGCATTTCCCCACCTTTATACCCGTATGTCCGGGGGCGGGACATGCAAATTCTGTCTGCCAATTTCTCATTGGCCTTTTTTCATAGATCAGAGATGCATAAGTGTCTCAAGAGAGACCCCTAGTGTCGCTTCTTCGACACACCATCTGATAAAATCATGGTGTCCGCCAAACACCATGGTTATGGTCTACAGTATTACTACAGTAAAAATACGATTTCCGCCGCACACCGTGGTTACGGTCAACAGTACTACTACAGTAAAAATACGCTTTCCGCCGCACACCGTGGTTACGGTCTACAGTATTACTACAGTAAAAATACGCTTTCCGCCAAACACCGTGGTTACGGTCTACAGTATTACTACAGTAAAAATACGCTTTCCGCCAAACACCGTGGTTACGGTCTACAGTATTACTACAGTAAAAATACGCTTTCCGCCAAACACCGTGGTTACGGTCTACAGTACTACTACAGTAAAAATACGGTTTCCGCCGCACACCATGGTTACGGTATACAGTATTACTACAGTAAAAATCCGCTTTCCGCCAAACACCGTGGTTACGGTCTACAGTATTACTACAGTAAAAATACGCTTTCCGCCAAACACCGTGGTTACGGTCTACAGTATTACTATGGTAAAAATACGCTTTCCGCCGCACACCGTGGTTACGATCTACAGTATTACTACAGTAAAAATACGCTTTCCGCAGCACACCGTGGTTACGGTATACAGTATTACTACAGTAAAAATACGCTTTCCGCAGGACACCGTGGTTACGGTCTACAGTACTACTACAGTAAAAATACGCTTTCCGCAGCACACCGTGGTTACGGTATACAGTATTACTACAGTAAAAATACGCTTTTTGCCAAACACCGTGGTTACGGTCTACAGTATTACTACAGTAAAAATACGCTTTTTGCCAAACACCGTGGTTACGGTCTACAGTATTACTACAGTAAAAATCCGCTTTCTGCCAAACACCGTGGTTACGGTCTACAGTATTACTACAGTAAAAATACGCTTTTTGCCAAACACCGTGGTTACGGTCTACAGTATTACTACAGTAAAAATATGCTTTCCGCCGCACACCGTGGTTACGGTCTACAGTATTACTACAGTAAAAATACGCTTTTTGCCAAACACCGTGGTTATGGTCTACAGTATTACTACAGTAAAAATCCGCTTTCCGCCGCACACCGTGGTTAAGGTCTACAGTATTACTACAGTAAAAATATGCTTTTTGCCAAACACCGTGGTTACGGTCTACAGTATTACTACAGTAAAAATATGCTTTCCGCCGCACACCGTGGTTACGGTCTACAGTATTACTACAGTAAAAATACGCTTTTTGCCAAACACCGTGGTTACGGTCTACAGTATTACTACAGTAAAAATACGCTTTCCCCCAAACACCGTGGTTACGGTCTACAGTATTACTACAGTAAAAATACACTTTCCCCCAAACACCGTGGTTACGGTCTACAATATTACTACAGTAAAAATACGCTTTCCGCAGCACACCGTGGTTACGGTCTACAGTATTACTACAGTAAAAATACGCTTTCCGCCAAACACCGTGGTTACGGTCTACAGTATTACTACAGTAAAAATACGCTTTTTGCCGCACACCGTGGTTACGGTCTACAGTATTACTACAGTAAAAATACGCTTTTTGCCAAACACCGTGGTTACGGTCTACAGTATTACTACAGTAAAAATACGCTTTCCGCCGCACACCGCGGTTACGATCTACAGTATTACTACAGTAAAAATACAGTTTCCGCCGCACACCGTGATTACGGTCTACAGTACTACTACAGTAAAAATACGGTTTCCGCCGCACACCGTGGTTACGGTCTACAGTATTACTACAGTAAAAATACAATTTCCGCCAAACACCGTGGTTACGGTCTACAGTATTACTACAGTAAAAATACACTTTCCGCTGCACACCGTGGTTACGGTCTACAGTATTACTACAGTAAAAATACGCTTTCTGCCAAACACCGTGGTTACGGTCTACAGTATTACTACAGTAAAAATACGCTTTCCGCCAAACACCGTGGTTACGGTCTACAGTATTACTACAGTAAAAATACGCTTTTTGCCAAACACCGTGGTTACGGTCTACAGTATTACTACAGTAAAAATACGCTCTCCGCCGCACACCGTGGTTACGGTCTACAGTATTACTACAGTAAAAATACGCTTTTTGCCAAACACCGTGGTTACGGTCTACAGTATTACTACAGTAAAAATACGCTTTCCCCCAAACACCGTGGTTACGGTCTACAGTATTACTACAGTAAAAATACACTTTCCCCCAAACACCGTGGTTACGGTCTACAATATTACTACAGTAAAAATACGCTTTCCGCAGCACACCGTGGTTACGGTCTACAGTATTACTACAGTAAAAATACGCTTTCCGCCAAACACCGTGGTTACGGTCTACAGTATTACTACAGTAAAAATACGCTTTTTGCCGCACACCGTGGTTACGGTCTACAGTATTACTACAGTAAAAATACGCTTTCCGCCGCACACCGTGGTTACGGTCTACAGTATTACTACAGTAAAAATATGCTTTCCGCAGCACACCGTGGTTATGGTCCACAGTATTACTACAGTAAAAATATGCTTTCCGCCAAATACTGTGGTTACGGTCTACAGTATTACTACAGTAAAAATATGCTTTCCGCAGCACACCGTGGTTATGGTCCACAGTATTACTACAGTAAAAATATGCTTTCCGCCAAACACAGTGGTTACGGTCTACAGTATTACTACAGTAAAAATACGCTTTTTGCCGCACACCGTGGTTACGGTCTACAGTATTACTACAGTAAAAATATGCTTTCCGCAGCACAACGTGGTTATGGTCTACAGTATTACTACAGTAAAAATACGCTTTCTGCCAAACACCGTGGTTACGGTCTACAGTATTACTACAGTAAAAATACGCTTTCCGCCAAACACAGTGGTTACGGTCTACAGTATTACTACAGTAAAAATACGCTTTCTGCCAAACACCGTGGTTACGGTCTACAGTATTACTACAGTAAAAATACGCTTTCCGCCAAACACAGTGGTTACGGTCTACAGTATTACTACAGTGAAAATCCGCTTTCCGCCAAACACCGTGGTTACGGTCTACAGTATTACTACAGTAAAAATACGCTTTCCGCCAAACACCGTGGTTACGGTCTACAGTATTACTACAGTAAAAATACGCTTTTTGCCAAACACCGTGGTTACGGTCTACAGTATTACTACAGTAAAAATCCGCTTTCCGCCAAACACCGTGGTTACGGTCTACAGTATTACTACAGTAAAAATAAGCTTTCCGCCAAACACCGTGGTTACGGTCTACAGTATTACTACAGTAAAAATACGCTTTTTGCCAAACACCGTGGTTACGGTCTACAGTATTACTACAGTAAAAATACGCTTTCCGCCAAACACCGTGGTTACGGTCTACAGTATTACTACAGTAAAAATACGCTTTCCGCCAAACACCGTGGTTACGGTCTACAGTATTACTACAGTAAAAATCCGCTTTCCACCAAACACCGTGGTTACGGTCTACAGTATTACTACAGTAAAAATCCGCTTTCCACCAAACACCGTGGTTACAGTCTACAGTATTACTACAGTAAAAATACGCTTTTTGCCAAACACCGTGGTTACGGTCTACAGTATTACTACAGTAAAAATACGCTCTCCGCCGCACACCGTGGTTACGGTCTACAGTATTACTACAGTAAAAATACGCTTTTTGCCAAACACCGTGGTTACGGTCTACAGTATTACTACAGTAAAAATACACTTTCCCCCAAACACCGTGGTTACGGTCTACAATATTACTACAGTAAAAATACGCTTTCCGCAGCACACCGTGGTTACGGTCTACAGTATTACTACAGTAAAAATACGCTTTCCGCCAAACACCGTGGTTACGGTCTACAGTATTACTACAGTAAAAATACGCTTTTTGCCGCACACCGTGGTTACGGTCTACAGTATTACTACAGTAAAAATACGCTTTTTGCCAAACACCGTGGTTACGGTCTACAGTATTACTACAGTAAAAATACGCTTTCCGCCGCACACCGCGGTTACGATCTACAGTATTACTACAGTAAAAATACAGTTTCCGCCGCACACCGTGATTACGGTCTACAGTACTACTACAGTAAAAATACGGTTTCCGCCGCACACCGTGGTTACGGTCTACAGTATTACTACAGTAAAAATACAATTTCCGCCAAACACCGTGGTTACGGTCTACAGTATTACTACAGTAAAAATACACTTTCCGCTGCACACCGTGGTTACGGTCTACAGTATTACTACAGTAAAAATACGCTTTCTGCCAAACACCGTGGTTACGGTCTACAGTATTACTACAGTAAAAATACGCTTTCCGCCAAACACCGTGGTTACGGTCTACAGTATTACTACAGTAAAAATACGCTTTTTGCCAAACACCGTGGTTACGGTCTACAGTATTACTACAGTAAAAATACGCTCTCCGCCGCACACCGTGGTTACGGTCTACAGTATTACTACAGTAAAAATACGCTTTTTGCCAAACACCGTGGTTACGGTCTACAGTATTACTACAGTAAAAATACGCTTTCCCCCAAACACCGTGGTTACGGTCTACAGTATTACTACAGTAAAAATACACTTTCCCCCAAACACCGTGGTTACGGTCTACAATATTACTACAGTAAAAATACGCTTTCCGCAGCACACCGTGGTTACGGTCTACAGTATTACTACAGTAAAAATACGCTTTCCGCCAAACACCGTGGTTACGGTCTACAGTATTACTACAGTAAAAATACGCTTTTTGCCGCACACCGTGGTTACGGTCTACAGTATTACTACAGTAAAAATACGCTTTTTGCCAAACACCGTGGTTACGGTCTACAGTATTACTACAGTAAAAATACGCTTTCCGCCGCACACCGTGGTTACGGTCTACAGTATTACTACAGTAAAAATATGCTTTCCGCAGCACACCGTGGTTATGGTCCACAGTATTACTACAGTAAAAATATGCTTTCCGCCAAACACTGTGGTTACGGTCTACAGTATTACTACAGTAAAAATATGCTTTCCGCAGCACACCGTGGTTATGGTCCACAGTATTACTACAGTAAAAATATGCTTTCCGCCAAACACAGTGGTTACGGTCTACAGTATTACTACAGTAAAAATACGCTTTTTGCCGCACACCGTGGTTATGGTCTACAGTATTACTACAGTAAAAATATGCTTTCCGCAGCACAACGTGGTTATGGTCTACAGTATTACTACAGTAAAAATACGCTTTCTGCCAAACACCGTGGTTACGGTCTACAGTATTACTACAGTAAAAATACGCTTTCCGCCAAACACAGTGGTTACGGTCTACAGTATTACTACAGTAAAAATACGCTTTCTGCCAAACACCGTGGTTACGGTCTACAGTATTACTACAGTAAAAATACGCTTTCCGCCAAACACAGTGGTTACGGTCTACAGTATTACTACAGTGAAAATCCGCTTTCCGCCAAACACCGTGGTTACGGTCTACAGTATTACTACAGTAAAAATACGCTTTCCGCCAAACACCGTGGTTACGGTCTACAGTATTACTACAGTAAAAATACGCTTTTTGCCAAACACCGTGGTTACGGTCTACAGTATTACTACAGTAAAAATCCGCTTTCCGCCAAACACCGTGGTTACGGTCTACAGTATTACTACAGTAAAAATAAGCTTTCCGCCAAACACCGTGGTTACGGTCTACAGTATTACTACAGTAAAAATACGCTTTTTGCCAAACACCGTGGTTACGGTCTACAGTATTACTACAGTAAAAATCCGCTTTCCGCCAAACACCGTGGTTACGGTCTACAGTATTACTACAGTAAAAATACGCTTTCCGCCAAACACCGTGGTTACGGTCTACAGTATTACTACAGTAAAAATCCGCTTTCCACCAAACACCGTGGTTACGGTCTACAGTATTACTACAGTAAAAATCCGCTTTCCACCAAACACCGTGGTTACAGTCTACAGTATTACTACAGTAAAAATACGCTTTTTGCCAAACACCGTGGTTACGGTCTACAGTATTACTACAGTAAAAATCCGCTTTCCGCCAAACACCGTGGTTACGGTCTACAGTATTACTACAGTAAAAATACGCTTTCCGCCAAACACCGTGGTTACGGTCTACAGTATTACTACAGTAAAAATACGCTTTTTGCCAAACACCGTGGTTACGGTCTACAGTATTACTACAGTAAAAATACGCTTTCCGCCAAACACCGTGGTTACGGTCTACAGTATTACTACAGTAAAAATACGCTTTCCGCCAAACACCGTGGTTACGGTCTACAGTATTACTACAGTAAAAATACGCTTTCCGCCAAACACCGTGGTTACGGTCTACAGTATTACTACAGTAAAAATACGCTTTTTGCCAAACACCGTGGTTACGGTCTACAGTATTACTACAGTAAAAATCCGCTTTCCGCCAAACACCGTGGTTACGGTCTACAGTATTACTACAGTAAAAATAAGCTTTCCGCCAAACACCGTGGTTACGGTCTACAGTATTACTACAGTAAAAATACGCTTTTTGCCAAACACCGTGGTTACGGTCTACAGTATTACTACAGTAAAAATCCGCTTTCCGCCAAACACCGTGGTTACGGTCTACAGTATTACTACAGTAAAAATACGCTTTCCGCCAAACACCGTGGTTACGGTCTACAGTATTACTACAGTAAAAATCCGCTTTCCACCAAACACCGTGGTTACGGTCTACAGTATTACTACAGTAAAAATCCGCTTTCCACCAAACACCGTGGTTACAGTCTACAGTATTACTACAGTAAAAATACGCTTTTTGCCAAACACCGTGGTTACGGTCTACAGTATTACTACAGTAAAAATCCGCTTTCCGCAGCACACCGTGGTTACGGTCTACAGTATTACTACAGTAAAAATACGCTTTCCGCCAAACACCGTGGTTACGGTCTACAGTATTACTACAGTAAAAATACGCTTTCCGCCAAACACCGTGGTTACGGTCTACAGTATTACTACAGTAAAAATACGCTTTTTGCCAAACACCGTGGTTACGGTCTACAGTATTACTACAGTAAAAATCCGCTTTCCGCCAAACACCGTGGTTACGGTCTACAGTATTACTACAGTAAAAATCCGCTTTCTGCCAAACACCGTGGTTACGGTCTACAGTATTACTACAGTAAAAATACGCTTTCCGCAGCACACCGTGGTTACGGTCTACAGTATTACTACAGTAAAAATACGCTTTTTGCCGCACACCGTGGTTACAGTCTACAGTATTACTACAGTAAAAATCCGCTTTCCGCCGCACACCGTGGTTACGGTCTACAGTATTACTACAGTAAAAATACGCTTTTTGCCAAACACCATGGTTATGGTCTACAGTATTACTACAGTAAAAATACGCTTTTTGCCAAACACCATGGTTATGGTCTACAGTATTACTACAGTAAAAATACGCTTTTTGCCAAACACCGTGGTTATGGTCTACAGTATTACTACAGTAAAAATACGCTTTTTGCCAAACACCGTGGTTACGGTCTACAGTATTACTACAGTAAAAATACGCTTTTTGCCAAACACCGTGGTTATGGTCTACAGTATTACTACAGTAAAAATACGCTTTTTGCCAAACACCGTGGTTACGGTCTACAGTATTACTACAGTAAAAATACGCTTTTTGCCAAACACCGTGGTTACGGTCTACAGTATTACTACAGTAAAAATACGCTTTTTGCCGCACACCGTGGTTACGGTCTACAGTATTACTACAGTAAAAATACGCTTTTTGCCAAACAACGTGGTTACGGTCTACAGTATTACTACAGTAAAAATATGCTTTCCACCGCACACCGTGGTTACGATCTACAGTATTACTACAGTAAAAATATGCTTTTTGCCAAACACCGTAGTTACGGTCTACAGTATTACTACAGTAAAAATACGCTTTATGCCAAACACCGTGGTTACGGTCTACAGTATTACTACAGTAAAAATATGCTTTCCACCGCACACCGTGGTTACGATCTACAGTATTACTACAGTAAAAATACGCTTTTTGCCAAACACCGTGGTTACGGTCTACAGTATTACTACAGTAAAAATACGCTTTTTGCCAAACACCGTGGTTACGGTCTACAGTATTACTACAGTAAAAATACGCTTTTTGCCAAACACCGTGGTTACGATCTACAGTATTACTACAGTAAAAATACGCTTTTTGCCAAACACCGTGGTTACGATCTACAGTATTACTACAGTAAAAATACGCTTTTTGCCAAACACCGTGGTTACGGTCTACAGTATTACTACAGTAAAAATACGCTTTTTGCCAAACACCGTGGTTACGGTCTACAGTATTACTACAGTAAAAATCCGCTTTCCGCCGCACACCGTGGTTACGGTCTACAGTATTACTACAGTAAAAATACGCTTTCTGCCAAACACCGTGGTTACGGTCTACAGTATTACTACAGTAAAAATACGCTTTTTGCCAAACACCGTGGTTACGGTCTACAGTATTACTACAGTAAAAATACGCTTTTTGCCAAACACCGTGGTTACGGTCTACAGTATTACTACAGTAAAAATACGCTTTCCGCCGCACACCGTGGTTACGGTCTACAGTATTACTACAGTAAAAATCCGCTTTCCGCCGCACACCGTGGTTACGGTCTACAGTATTACTACAGTAAAAATACGCTTTCTGCCAAACACCGTGGTTACGGTCTACAGTATTACTACAGTAAAAATACGCTTTTTGCCAAACACCGTGGTTACGGTCTACAGTATTACTACAGTAAAAATACGCTTTTTGCCAAACACCGTGGTTACGGTCTACAGTATTACTACAGTAAAAATACGCTTTCCGCCGCACACCGTGGTTACGGTCTACAGTATTACTACAGTAAAAATCCGCTTTCCGCCGCACACCGTGGTTACGGTCTACAGTATTACTACGGTAAAAATACGCTTTCCGCCGCACACCGTGGTTACGATCTACAGTATTACTACAGTAAAAATACGGTATCAGATAAAAAACATTTGTACTACATAAAAAAAACATAGTTACTATATATGGCTAAACATAAAGTCACACAATTGTCATCTCAAAGCAAAAAGTGACTTTTTATGTTTAAACAAATTTTTATAATCAGTGGATTCCCAAGAACACATTCAAGGAGGAAAAGAGAAATGACATCATCTACCTCTACGTTTGGGTCTCTGGGGGTTAAAACAAGACAAATATACTGGAGAAGCAAAATGGCCAGATTGAGGACATACCTTGAGCTTATTTCTTTCCACCCCAATGAAAATGTATATTTGTATTTTTTTTACTCTTACTTTAAGCTTAAATTGAATGACGTTTAAACACATTTTAGATATGTTTATATATAATTACTCGAAAACAAGAACAAATACAGACACAAGAATGGTTTGCAGTGTTGTAACAAACCAACGAAACAAGGAAACACCACGGATGTAAACACATATTTCCCCTAACACGGTCTCAAGAGTCCCATGACAAAGTGTTGCTGGGGCCGCATTCACAACTCCACTCATATTCTCATTGCAGAACTACATCTGTGGGTGTCTGGAGGCTTTTCTCTGACACCACGAAAATATCAACATACACAAGTGAAACAACAGTTAACAAATCACAACCGTCAGGAGCGATGAGGCCGTACAGAATCTGAAACTAAACAATCATTAGCATTCTCCTCACTTTAACACCTCCCACTACATGAGAATCAGCAGAGATTCCCCTTCTTTCAGTCAGTGACGGAGACATTTACAACGCTCGACGAGTGAACACACACACTGAATTACACTGAAACTTTTAAGAGTTTTAAAAGACGTTTTCTTTTAGGGGTTCAGTCACATTATAACCTGATGTCAGGCAAGAGATTTGTTATTTTAATATTGTCAAGAGCTTGTTTCCTTTCATTTTAAGAGGGTCAAAGAGTCAAACATACAGGAAGAAACTATAAGAATCAAACCCATTTTATCCTGATTATTTTGGCCTCAAAATTACATTTAATACGTTTCATTTATTTGCATTTATTAATGGTACATATCGCACCTTTTCGTGAACTGAAATCACACCAAAGTGTTTCTATGCCTCAGAGGAAAATTGCATTGCTCAGAAATCAGAGTTTAGGAGATTTCGGTTTTTCGGTCTGAGATGTGAGTCACTGCGGACAGAGTAGCTCAGATCACTTGCTCTTGAAACAACAACAGTGTTGATGGCAGACTTTGCTATGTTTGACACATCTGAGCCCAGTTTGAGACACGATTGAGACCTCTTCTGAAACTCTAAAGGAGACACGTGTGAGATTACTCAAGAGACTTGCGAGAGACTTCCGCAAAACGTCTACATTTGCTTTCCATCTCATGAAATAATGTTTCGGCTCTTATTGAGTTGTAAAAATCTTCTCTTTAATATAATGATATTTCTACTGAGAACTGAACTGTACATCTATATAACGGGACATTCAAAAACGCTCATTCTCACCTAACCCTAGCGGGAAGACTAGCAGCTGTACATCGGCGCAACATTAGCTAGCCAATCACATGTCAGCCATTGCTTTATAAGTCTGCACACAATCACATTGCTGTTCAGGGCTGGACTGGGACGAGAAATTGGGCCGGGATGTTACATGGGGTGGGGGGGTGTTTGCTGTCCTTTCTGCATATTGCTGTGCCGTTTTGTGGTCCATTCTACATAACGCGGCGGCTCATTTTAGCTTGTCATGGCCCAATTGGCACATTTTGCGACCTACGCACATCGGGAGAACCGAGCGGGCCGGTGGGTCGGCTGCGAAACGTGCCAAATGGGCCGCGATAAGCTAAAATGAAACGTGCCAAATGAGCCGCGATAAGCTAAAAGGAAACGTGCCAAATGGGCCGCGATAAGCTAAAAGGAAACGTGCCAAATGGGCCGCGATAAGCTAAAATGAAACGTGCCAAATGGGCCGCGATAAGCTAAAAGGAAACGTGCCAAATGGGTCGCGATAAGCTAAAATGAAACGTGCCAAATGGGCCGCGATAAGCTAAAAGGAAACGTGCCAAATGGGCCGCGATAAGCTAAAATGAAACGTGCCAAATGGGCCGCGATAAGCTAAAAGGAAACGTGCCAAATGGGCCGCGATAAGCTAAAATGAAACGTGCCAAATGGGCCGCGATAAGCTAAAAGGAAACGTGCCAAATGGGCCGCGATAAGCTAAAATGAAACGTGCCAAATGGGCCGCGATAAGCTAAAAGGAAACGTGCCAAATGGGCCGCGATAAGCTAAAATGAAACGTGCCAAATGGGCCGCGATAAGCTAAAAGGAAACGTGCCAAATGGGCCGCGATAAGCTAAAAGGAAACGTGCCAAATGGGTCGCGATAAGCTAAAAGGAAACGTGCCAAATGGGCCGCGATAAGCTAAAATGAGCCGTTTCATTTTAGCTTATTGCGGCCCATTTGGCATGTTTCACAGCCGACGCACTTTCGGCCATTGGGAGAACCGAGCGGGCTGGTGGGTCGGCCGCGAAACGTGCCAAATGGGCCGCGATACGCTAAAATGAAACGTGCCAAATGAGCCGCGATAAGCTAAAATGAAACGTGCCAAATGGGCTGCGATAAGCTAAAAGGAAACGTGCCAAATGGGCCGCGATAAGCTAAAAGGAAACGTGCCAAATGGGTCGCGATAAGCTAAAAGGAAACGTGCCAAATGGGCCGCGATAAGCTAAAATGAAATGTGCCAAATGAGCCGCGATAAGCTAAAATGAAACGTGCCAAATGGGCCGCGATAAACTAAAAGGAAATGTGCCAAATGGGCCGCGATAAGCTAAAAGGAAACGTGCCAAATGGGCCGCGATAAGGTAAAAGGAAACGTGCCAAATGGGCTGCGATAAGCTAAAATGAAACGTGTCAAATGGGCCGCGATAAGCTAAAAGGAAACGTGCCAAATGGGCCGTGAAAAGCTAAAATGAAACGTGCCAAATGGGCCGTGAAAAGCTAAAATGAAACGTGCCAAATGGGCCGTGATAAGCTAAAATGAAACGTGCCAAATGGGCCGTGAAAAGCTAAAATGAAACGTGTCAAATGGGCCGCGATAAGCTAAAAGGAAACGTGCCAAATGGGCCGTGATAAGCTAAAATGAAACGTGCCAAATGGGCCGCGATTCGCAGCCGATGCACTTTTGGCCGTCGGGAGAACCGAGCAGGCCGGTGGGTCGACCGGGAAACGTGCCAAATGGGCCGCGATAAGCTAAAATGAGCCGTTTTCATTTTAGCTTATCGCGCCGGGATTTAACATGGGGTGGGGGGGGTGTTCGCTGTCTTTTTCTGCATATAGTAGCGCCGTTTTGTCGTCCATTCTGCATAACGCGGCGGCTCATTTTAGCTTATCGCGGCCCAGTGCAGCCTTGTTGCTGTTTCAGTGTGCTAACACGGCAACCTCCTCCACCCCACGACCACCTGTTGAGTCCCGTCCTGTGCACAGGGGTAGGCTCCTCGCCCCCGCCTCCTATCTCCGCCAGGACATGACGGTTCCGAGTACAACACCTTCGGACCACCTGTATCCCGATAGAAGAGTAAATGATTATTGTAAAACCGGCTTCAAATTTCCCAATATTCAATTAAACCAGAAATATGTGTGTGTGTGTAAACATTTACATGCAAATTTCCCAAGGCAACTTCGAAATAAATGACTGGTTCACACGAGTCTCTCTTGAAGTCCTGCGGGTCAGTTCAGTGAACGTCTTCATGGGAACACGTGAACATTTAAGAAACCTCATGAATGTGTAACCCATCCAGATTGAAGACTCGTTGTCTGGAGGTTTGTTATGAAATGCCTGCTGTGTCTGAGCCCGAGACATCACAGCTGCATGTTCAAAGTCTTTAGTGGAAATGCGCCCACAGACGCTGGTCAGCACCTGAGGAACTCAAA
Organism: Moxostoma hubbsi; assembly: GCA_032164185.1. Lineage (NCBI taxonomy): Eukaryota > Metazoa > Chordata > Actinopteri > Cypriniformes > Catostomidae > Moxostoma > Moxostoma hubbsi. Next base: position 267,393 of record JAVLUX010000102.1, read on the forward strand.
CCAGATGTCTGGCAGCAGGTTTCAGGCAGGTGAGGTGACAGTCTGACACACGTGAACACACCGAACACCACACCGGCGCACATTGATGCAGCTGTTTACATTCACACC
>JAVLUX010000102.1:277500-280000 GCA_032164185.1 Moxostoma hubbsi
GTGTGTGTGTGTGTGTGTGTGTGTGTGACACTTCCAATGCAAGTCAATGGGGTTTAATCTGTGTGTGTGTGTGTGTGTGTGTGTGTGACACTTCCAATGCAAGTCAGTGGGGTTTAATCTGTGTGTGTGTGTGTGTGTGTGTGTGACACTTCCAATGCAAGTCAGTGGGGTTTAATCTGTGTGTGTGTGTGTGTGTGTGTGTGAGACACTTCCAATGCAAGTCAATGGGGTTTAATCTGTGTGTGTGTGTGTGTGTGTGTGAGACACTTCCAATGCAAGTCAATGGGGTTTAATCTGTGTGTGTGTGTGTGTGTGTGTGTGTGACACTTCCAATGCAAGTCAGTGGGGTTTAATCTGTGTGTGTGTGTGTGTGTGTGTGTGTGTGTGTGTGTGACACTTCCAATGCAAGTCAGTGGGGTTTAATCTGTGTGTGTGTGTGTGTGTGTGTGTGTGACACTTCCAATGCAAGTCAATGGGGTTTAATCTGTCAACATTAAAATACTGTTTCACAAGTATAGACACATAAACAATATGTGTGTGAACATGATTTTACTGTCATTAAATCACTTATTAACCACATCTGTGTGAAGATATAGACAATTATACAACTCCGTTGCCATGACGATATGAAGTGTAAAACCCTAAAATGATGATTTAAATAGATTAAACCCCATTGACTTGCATTGGAAGTGTGTCACTGGAACACACGTTTGTGCCTTTGATTGAGCTGAACCCGGAATATTCCTTTAAAAAATGTGTAGCCTGTAATTTGGATAAATAATGTGCATTGCTGACACCGCATGTTCTTTGTGTGATTCACTTATAACCACATACGTGTGACATGCATGTAATAATGTCATCTGTGTCTTATAAGCAGATGATTGTCCTTCAGTCTCTACACAAGTACCAGCCGAGGCTTCATGTTGTGGAAGTATCAGATGATGGCATCGAGGGCACAGGACGAGATCCTAAAACTCAGATCTTCACATTTCCCGAGAACCAGTTCATCGCCGTCACAGCATACCAGAATACAGATGTACGTCTTTCCATTCGAGATAAACGATGCCTGCCAAAGCACGATACGCTCCAGCTGACTTCCGTGTTGTTCTTCCCTTCCAGATCACTCAACTGAAGATTGACCACAATCCCTTCGCCAAGGGTTTCAGGGATAACTACGATTTGTGAGTAGCCATCTTGTTTTTGCGATCACTGCTTTATCTCTGATATATTATTCACATTGAGCCATGTTTGCGTTGCAGGATTTATACTGTTCCAGAGCGTGACAGATTTACGCCATCGCCGACGAATTCCCCTCGCACACAACAGATCGTCCCGAGCGTACGCTACGCCATGCAACCCTTCCTGCAGGATCAGTTCGTCAACAATCTGCCCCCGAGTCGCCTTTACAACAGTGAACGGACAGTGCCGCAAACAAACGGGGTGTTATCGCCTCAGGAGGATGATCCTGGTGCCACACAGAGGTGGTGGATGACGTCCGTGCAACAAACTAGCGCCAGCAACTTAGAACTGCCCGCGTACGAGGGCGATTATGCCAGCGCCCTGCTGCCGTACAGTTTCAAGTCTTTACCCCTGCAGAGCCCTCACACTCTTGGCTACTATTCAGACGCTGCTTTTGCATCTGTGACTGCGGGATGGGGGTCAGGAGGCTCCTACATGAGAAAAATGCCCTCGGGCTTGCCATGGTCACCCAGGCCGTGTCCCACAGACTTCACTGATGAACAAACGCCCGGCAAAGACAAATCCAGAGAGGAACGTGCATTTAATCAGACCGCACCATCGCTGAAAAGGAGGAGAACGTCTGACGGCGAGTCCTCCCCAACAATCAAGCGTGAGGACTCGACGGCGTCAGAGAACATGAACAGGGACAGCTGGTCCTCCGCCAGGGGCGTTAGCTATTATGCGTTCTACGCCGGTACCTAAAGTGGCTTCGGGGGGTCATTAAGTGGCTTCTGTGACGTCCGTTATAGCACTTCTGGACACTGCATCCTGTCTGTCATTTTGATATTCAAATCTCTAGATGTGCTGAAGTATTTCAGACGTCATCCATGAAATCCCCAATGATTTGATAGTTAAATGTGCACCTTCAAATCTGAGTTCAATCATCAATTTACCCGATATTCTTTCCTTTGTCATTTATTAAAGCTCACACAGAAGTCAACGGTGTCTGTGAACATGCAAATGATGTGGCATACGTATTAAATGATCTTAAAGGGTTTTCTGGGGGTTTTTAATAGACAGAATTAATAAGCAACACATAATATAAATGTGAAACAATGTAGCCAGAAATGTAACAAAGATCATTGACAAAACTGTGAGAAATGTCACATTGAGACACAAACACATTGTGGACTCAGATCACAGCCATGGCAGTTATTTAATGGTCTGTTTGTTTGTTTGTTTGTGACTTATTCCTATTTACATGATGAAAAACACGCTCAAATACTTTAAAGGGTTCAGAGACGGCGGCTCTTGCATGAGG
>JAVLUX010000102.1:285000-287500 GCA_032164185.1 Moxostoma hubbsi
TGTCCTGCAGTGTCCCTCTCTGCGCGCTTTCGGATGCGGTCCTGGACCATAATCGACTCATGATTAATGACACTGACAAACTTTAATGACCACTGAAATAAATACTGACCTTTCTGCCATATTAACTCACCCATGTCGTTCTAACCCAAACTATTGGAGAATATAATCTGAAATATATTTTTCTATAACACAAAATGACTCATGAAGAGGAATATTTGGGAAAAGTGTCTGTGGATGCGACTGTGAGGGGACCAGTCACTCCATTACACTGAAATAACACCGAGGTGAGTTTTTGATTTATTTTTATTCTCTCACTAAAAAAAAAAAAAAAAACGTGTTGCATTTATATAATATATATGTTGCGTTTTTGCATCATGTGAGTGTGAAATGTCATAATAATATTCGAGGGAATGATTTATTTCAGCTTTTATTTCTTCCATCACATTCCCAGTGGGGCAGAAGTTCACATACGCTTTGTTAGTATTTGGTTGCCTTTAAAATTGTTTAACTTGGGTCAAATATTTTGGGGAGCCTTCCAGAAGCTTCTCACAATCAGTTGCTGGAATTTTGTCCTGTTCCTCCAGATGGAACTGGAGTAACTGAGTCCGGTTTGTCGGCCTCGGATTGAGGTCAGGACTTTGTGATGGCCGCTCCAATATCTTGACTTTGTGTCCTTGAGCCCTTGTGCCACAACTCTGGAGGTGTGCTTGGGGTCATAGTTCATTTGGATGACCCATTTGTGACCGAGCTTTAACTTCCTGTCTGATGTCTTGAGATGTTGCTTCAATGTATCCACATGATGTTCCTTCCTCATGATGTCATCATCTATTTAGTGAAGTGCTCCAGTCCCTCCTGCAGCACTCCCACAACATGATGCAAGGTTGGGATGCTGTTCTTCACCCTTTTCCCGCCAAACATAACGATGTTTTCATAAGCCCAGAGGACATTTCCCCAAAAGTAAGATCTTTGTCCCCATGTGCACTTGCAAACTGTCTGGCTTGTTTATGGTGTTTTTGGAGCAGCGGCTTCTTCCTTGCTGAGCCGCCTTTCAGGTGATGTCCATATAGGGCTCGTTTTGCTGTGGATCTAGATACTCGTCCACCTGTTTCCTCCAGCATCTTCACAAGGTCCTTTGCTGTTGTTCTGGGATTGATTTACACTTTTCACACAAACTACGTTCATCTCTAGGAGTCAGAAAGCGTCTCCTTCGTCTCCTTCCTGAGCGGTATGATGGCTGTGTGGTCACATGATGGCGTCTCCTTCCCGAGCGGTATGATGGCTGTGTGGTCACATGATGGCGTCTCCTTCCCGAGCGGTATGATGACTGTGTGGTCACATGATGGCGTCTCCTTCCCGAGCGGTATGATGGCTGTGTGGTCACATGATGGCGTCTCCTTCCCGAGCGGTATGATGGCTGTGTGGTCACATGATGGCGTCTCCTTCCCGAGCGGTATGATGACTGTGTGGTCACATGATGGCGTCTCCTTCCCGAGCGGTATGATGGCTGTGTGGTCACATGATGGCGTCTCCTTCCCGAGCGGTATGATGACTGTGTGGTCACATGATGGCGTCTCCTTCCCGAGCGGTATGATGGCTGTGTGGTCACATGATGGCGTCTCCTTCCCGAGCGGTGTGATGGCTGTGTGGTCACATGATGGCGTCTCCTTCCCGAGCGGTATGATGGCTGTGTGGTCACATGATGGCGTCTCCTTCCCGAGCGGTATGATGGCTGTGTGGTCACATGATGGCGTCTCCTTCCCGAGCGGTGTGATGGCTGTGTGGTCACATGATGGCGTCTCCTTCCCGAGCGGTATGATGGCTGTGTGGTCACATGATGGCGTCTCCTTCCCGAGCGGTATGATGGCTGTGTGGTCACATGATGGCGTCTCCTTCCCGAGCGGTGTGATGACTGTGTGGTCACATGATGGCGTCTCCTTCCCGAGCGGTGTGATGACTGTGTGGTCACATGATGGCGTCTCCTTCCCGAGCGGTGTGATGGCTGTGTGGTCACATGATGGCGTCTCCTTCCCGAGCGGTGTGATGGCTGTGTGGTCACATGATGGCATCTCCTTCCCGAGCGGTGTGATGGCTGTGTGGTCACATGATGGCGTCTCCTTCCCGAGCGGTGTGATGGCTGTGTGGTCACATGATGGCGTCTCCTTCCCGAGCGGTATGATGGCTGTGTGGTCACATGATGGCGTCTCCTTCCGGAGCGGTGTGATGGCTGTGTGGTCACATGATGGCGTCTCCTTCCCGAGCGGTATGATGGCTGTGTGGTCACATGATGGCGTCTCCTTCCCGAGCGGTGTGATGACTGTGTGGTCACATGATGGCGTCTCCTTCCCGAGCGGTGTGATGACTGTGTGGTCACATGATGGCGTCTCCTTCCCGAGCGGTGTGATGACTGTGTGGTCACATGATGGCGTCTCCTTCCCGAGCGGTATGATGGCTGTGTGGTCACATGATGGCGTCTCCTTCCCGAGCGGTATGATGGCTGTGT
>JAVLUX010000102.1:295000-300000 GCA_032164185.1 Moxostoma hubbsi
CCAATGCAAGTCAATGGGGTTTAATCTGTGTGTGTGTGTGTGTGTGTGTGTGACACTTCCAATGCAAGTCAATGGGGTTTAATCTGTGTGTGTGTGTGTGTGTGTGTGTGAGACACTTCCAATGCAAGTCAATGGGGTTTAATCTGTGTGTGTGTGTGTGTGTGTGTGTGTGTGTGTGTGAGACACTTCCAATGCAAGTCAATGGGGTTTAATCTGTGTGTGTGTGTGTGTGTGACACTTCCAATGCAAGTCAATGGGGTTTAATCTGTGTGTGTGTGTGTGTGTGTGTGACACTTCCAATGCAAGTCAATGGGGTTTAATCTGTGTGTGTGTGTGTGTGTGTGTGTGTGTGTGTGTGTGTGTGTGTGTGTGTGTGTGTGTGTGTGTGAGACACTTCCAATGCAAGTCAATGGGGTTTAATCTGTGTGTGTGTGTGTGTGTGAGACACTTCCAATGCAAGTCAATGGGGTTTAATCTCTGTGTGTGTGTGTGTGTGTGTGTGTTTGTGTGACACTTCCAATGCAAGTCAATGGGGTTTAATCTGTGTGTGTGTGTGTGTGTGTGTGACACTTCCAATGCAAGTCAATGGGGTTTAATCTGTGTGTGTGTGTGTGTGTGTGTGTGACAATTCCAATGCAAGTCAATGGGGTTTAATCTGTGTGTGTGTGTGTGTGTGTGTGACACTTCCAATGCAAGTCAATGGGGTTTAATCTGTGTGTGTGTGTGTGTGTGTGTGTGACACTTCCAATGCAAGTCAATGGGGTTTAATCTGTGTGTGTGTGTGTGTGTGACAATTCCAATGCAAGTCAATGGGGTTTAATCTGTGTGTGTGTGTGTGTGTGTGTGTGTGTGTGTGACACTTCCAATGCAAGTCAATGGGGTTTAATCTGTGTGTGTGTGTGTGTGTGAGACACTTCCAATGCAAGTCAATGGGGTTTAATCTGTGTGTGTGTGTGTGTGTGTGTGACACTTCCAATGCAAGTCAATGGGGTTTAATCTGTGTGTGTGTGTGTGTGTGTGTGTGACACTTCCAATGCAAGTCAATGGGGTTTAATCTGTGTGTGTGTGTGTGTGTGTGTGTGTGTGTGTGTGAGACACTTCCAATGCAAGTCAATGGGGTTTAATCTGTCAACATTAAAATACTGTTTCACAAGTATAGACACATAAACAATATGTGTGTGAACATGATTTTACTGTCATTAAATCACTTATTAACCACATCTGTGTGAAGATAGAGACGATTATACAACTCCGTTGCCATGATGACTTAAAGGCGCAGTCACATTTATCTTAGCATGGCGAAATTCCATGGGCGAAGAAGGCGTGGGCGAATGTTGAACCAGCAATAAACGAATTGCCAAGCAGCCTCTTTTAAATGCTGCACTTTATACCTCTGGGAAAAGAGGAGAGGGAAAGAGCGAGGCGGAGCAACAGAGAGAGATCGCCAGTTCCCAGACACGCCACCACCTGGTCCTCGACCATTCCTCCACCTTCCTGTATGTTCTGGATAGTTGCTAGGCAGTTGCTATGGTTTCTTGTATGTTCTGGGTAGTTTCTAGGCAGTTGCTATGGTTTCCTGTATGTTCTGGGTAGTTGCTAGGCAGTTGCTATGGTTTCCTGTGTGTTATGGGTAGTTGCTAGGCAGTTGCTATGGTTTCCTGTGTGTTCTGGGTAATTGCTAAGCAGTTGCTAGGCAGTTGCTGTCATTTCCTGTGTGTTCTGGGTAGTTGCTAGGCAGTTGCTGTAATTTCCTGTGTGTTCTGGGTAGTTACTAGGCAGTTGCAAGACAGTTGCTATGGTTTCTTGTATGTTCTGGGTCATTTCTAGGCAGTTGCTATGGTTTCCTGTGTGTTCTGGGTAGTTGCTAGGCAATTGCTGTCATTTCCTGTGTGTTCTGGGTAGTTACTAGGCAGTTGCTAGACAGTTGCTAAGGTTTCTTGTATGTTCTGGGTAGTTTCTAGGCAGTTGCTATGGTTTCCTGTATGTTCTGGGTAGTTGCTAGGCAGTTGCTATGGTTTCCTGTGTGTTATGGGTAGTTGCTAGGCAGTTGCTATGGTTTCCTGTGTGTTCTGGGTAGTTGCTAGGCAGTTGCTAGGCAGTTGCTGTCATTTCCTGTGTGTTCGGGGTAGTTGCTAGGCAGTTGCTATGGATTCCTGTATGTTCCGGGTAGTTGCTAGGCAGTTTCTATGGTTTCCTGTATGTTCCGGGTAGTTGCTAGGCAGTTGCTATGGTTTCCTGTGTGTTCTGGGTAGTTGCTAGGCAGTTGCTATGGTTTTCTGTGTGTTCTGGGTAGTTGCTAGGCAGTTGCTATGGCTTCCTGTGTGTTCTGGGTAGTTGCTAGGCAGTTGCTAGACAGTTGCTAGGGTTTCCTGTGTGTTCTGGGTAGTTGATACTGGTCCAGTCTCTGTGATAATCTTGTCTGTAGATATGACTCCAGTGACTCATTTAATGTTATCTATGGGATCTTGTCACCTGTTTTAAAGAATAATTAATCCATAAGTGAAAACTGATTTGTTTACATTGACAAATTTTGCCCTGTAACTATTGCCCCTATATCTTCACGACAGTCACTAACCCTCTCGCCACCTTTTCTTCAGTCAGACCTTGTTTTTCTCTCTCTGCAGGTGCTTAGATGAGAAGAGTGATGTCATTTAACACATCTCTGATGTATAACACATCTTACCTGCCTCCGCTGACGGAGTGGATCGCACCAACCTTTACTCCTGCGGCGCAGGGGCGCGTGGTGGCAACCATGGTCCTCTTCCTCTTCGCCGCCGTCAGTAACCTGGCGCTGCTCGTGAGCGTGTGGCGTGGGCGTGGCCGACAGCTGGCATCTCACCTGCGACCTCTGATTATAAGCCTGGCGTCAGCTGACCTCATGATGACCTTCATCGTCATGCCGTTGGATATGGTGTGGAACGTGACGGTGCAGTGGTACGCCGGTGATGTGCTCTGTAAGCTGCTGTGCTTCCTGAAGTTGTTTGCAATGCAAACCTCCGCTTTCATCCTGGTGGTCATCAGTCTGGACCGACATCACGCTATACTGCACCCGCTGGACTCACTCATCGCACATCACAGGAACAGAAAGATGTTAGTCATTGCCTGGAGCCTCAGCGCACTGATCGCATCACCACAGGTGACACACACACACACACATACACACGCACACACACACACACACAAACACAAACACACACTCACACACACACACACTCACACACACACACACACACACACACACACTCACACACACACTCACACACACACACACACACACACACACAGACACACTCACTCACTCACACACACACACACACACACACACACACACACACACACACACACACACACACACACACACTCATACACACACACACACACAAACACACACACACACACACACACTAACACACACACACACACACACACACACACACTCACACACACACTATGAGAGCCCCCGCAACAACTTTGCCATTGGAAAAGATCATCTATAAAACAAACTCCAGCCAGTAGGTGGAATGAGCTTGCTGGGGGCATGTGAATGTTTTACGGCCCTCCTGAGCATCTATTTGGCTGGGAATAAAGCGACTTTCTGTTGATGAAAAAGTTTCTTGCATTCCTTGAATCGATCACGTTTCTCTGTTGTCGAATTCGCAAAGTCTGGGGGAAAGAAAATGCTGTGATTTTTTCACCCCTAGCAACCGGGCCATTTTGGTTGCTAAGGAGACCTGACTGGAGTCAGTCAGCACAACCTGGATTCAAACTCACGACTCCAGGTGTGATAGTCAGCGTCAATACTCGCCGAGATACCAACTTACATTAATTCTTCTGTTAAAACTTGTGTATTATTATTGTGTAAAGTTGTTTAAATCATAATGTTTACAGTGTTTTTAGGGTTGTTTTTTTTGTTTTGTTTTTTTTTTGGGGGGGGGGGGGGGGGGGGGTTGCCCCTTTTCTCTCCAATCTGTAACGGCCAATTCCCAATGCGCTCCAAGTCCTCGTGGTGGCGTAGTGACTCGCCTCAATCCGGGTGGTGGAGGATGAATCTCAGTTGCCTCCACGTCGGAGACCGTCAATCCGCGCATTTTATCACGTGACTTGTTGAGCATGTTACCGTGGAGATGTAGCGTGTGTGGAGGCTTCACGCTATTCTCCGCGGCATGCACGCACAACTCACCACACGCCCCACCGAGAGCGAGAACCACATTATAGTGACCACGAGGAGGTTACCCCATGTGACTCTACCCTCCCTAGCAACCGGACCAATTTGGTTACCCCATGTGACTCTACCCTCCCTAGCAACCGGGCCAATTTGGTTACCCATGTGACTCTACCCTCCCTAGCAACCGGGCCAATTTGGTTACCCATGTGACTCTACCCTCCCTAGCAACCGGGCCAATTTGGTTACCCCATGTGACTCTATCCCTCCCTAGCAACCGGGACAATTTGGTTACCCCATGTGACTCTATCCCTCCCTAGCAACCGGGAAAATTTGGTTGCTAAGGAGACCTGACTGGAGTGACTCAGCACGCCCTGGATTCAAACTCACGATTTCAGGTGTGATAGTCAGTGCCAATACTCGCCGAGATACACAGACCCCCATTTTAGGGTTTGTTGACATTACATCGTCATGGTAACGGAGTTGTATAATCGTCTCTATCTTCACACAGATGTGGTTAATAAGTGATTTAATGACAGTAAAATGATGTTCACACACATATTGTTTATGTGTCTATACTTGTGAAACAGTATTTTAATGTTGACAGATTAAACCCCATTGACTTGCATTGGAAGTGTCACACACACACACACACACACACACACACACACACTCACACACAGATTAAACCCCATTGACTTGCATTGGAAGTGTCTCACACACACACACACACACACACACAGATTAAACCCCATTGACTTGCATTGGAAGTGTCACACACACACACACACACACACACACACCGCGTAGGGTTGCCACCCGTCCCTTAAAATACGGA
>JAVLUX010000102.1:305000-307500 GCA_032164185.1 Moxostoma hubbsi
GTCGTTTTAGAGGTGGAGCTAGTATTTATATGTTGATGATTACGCAGACAAACATTTGTTATTGACATTAAATGCTCGCAATAAGAGCAGGGATGCATTGATGTATCAGCTGCTGGTATTTATCGGCCAATTATTGATACATTTAGAACAAGTAGCATATCGATAATAAACATGAAAATGCTGAAATGAAAAACTGACGGTTTATTTATAATTAATTAGTAACACACTTTGTAAAAATGCACAAGCCAGAAATAATAATAGGCACAATATGTTGAAGAGACGGCACTTATAAGAGCATGCAATATAACATTTTTATTCTTTCTTGTTCTCACATTAATGCGACAAAAACACCTGTGACGGGGTGGAGGGCGGGGCTGGGTCGTGACCCCTAATCAGGCTAATCAAGACTCCGAGAGGGATAAAGGCCGACTGGAGACGGCAGTGGCTGTGTGAGAGAGAGATTTACGGGCAGCTGTCCGACACTTGTGTGTGTTTGTTTTTTTGTTTAAGTTTCTTATTAAACTATTATTTATATTGTCTTGCCTCCTTTCCATTAATCCCTTTACACGGGTGCCGAATCCCAGAAAGGAGGAGGGATGTGCCGTAGTGGTGTTCTCGCCACTACCATCCATCCCAAAGGAGCAGCCGCGGCCATTCGCCAGAGGACGCAGGAGCCGACCGCCTGAGAGCGGACAAACGGCCGTTGACCGCAAAGGGAGGAGAGGCTCCTAGCTGACCACCTGGAGCAGACGAATGGCCATTGACCGCGAAGGGAGGAGGGGCTCCTAGCCGACCACCTGGAGCAGACGAATGGCCATTGACCGCGAAGGGAGGAGGGGCTCCTAGCCGACCCCTTGGAGCAGACGAATGGCCATTGACCGCGAAGGGAGGAGGGGCTCCTAGCCGACCGCCTGAGAGCAGACGAATGGCCGTTGACCGCGAAGGTAAGGGCCACTGCCAGGGGCGGGAGGAGACCCCTTCCAGCCACTAAACACGGCGGGGTCGTGACGACTGCCACTGGAGTGGGAGAACCGCTGTCAGTGGCGGGGGTGACCCCTTCTGTTTCCCGAGAATGCGGCCGGACGTTCCGTCTGCCAGGGGCCAGAGGTCTGCTTCCGTTCCGCCTGGGGAGGCGTGGCTGTCGTCCATTAGAGGGTGGAGGAGTGGCCGAGAACCAAGCTCCAAATCAGGCCTATCAAGCGACGACTGGAGACGGCAGTGGCTGTGTGAGAGAGAGATTTACGGGCAGCTGTCCGACACTTGTGTGTGTGTTTTTTTTTGTTTAAGTTTCTTATTTAACTGTTATTTATTTTGTCAAGCTGGTTCTCTCCTCCTTTCCATTAATCACTTTACACGGGTGCCGAATACCAGGAAGGAGGAGGGATGTGCTGTAGTGGTGTTCTCGCCACTACCATCCATCCCAAAGGAGCAGCCGCGGCCATTCGCCAGAGGACGCAGGAGCCGACCGCCTGAGAGCGGACAAACGGCCGTTGACCGCGAAGGGAGGAGGGGCTCCTAGCCGACCACCTGAGAGCGGACGAACGCAGTTGACCGCAAATGGAGGAGGGGCTCCTAGCCGACCACCTGAGAGTGGACGAATGGCCATTGACTGCGAAGGGAGGAGGGGCTCCTAGCAGACCGCCTGAGAGCGGACGAATGGCCGTTGATCGCGAAGGGAGGAGGGGCTCCTAGCCGACCGCCTGGAGCAGATGAATGGCCATTGACCGCGAAGGGAGGAGGGGCTCCTAGCTGACCGCCTGAGAGCGGACTAATGGCCGTTGACCGCGAAGGTAAGGGCCACTGCCAGGGGCGGGAGGAGACCCCTTCCAGCCGCTAAACACGGCGGGTCGTGACGACTGCCACTGGAGTGGGAGAACCGCTGTCAGTGGCGGGGGTGACCCCTTCTGTTTCCCGAGAATGCGGCCGGACGTTCCGTCTGCCAGGGGCCAGAGGTCTGCCTCCGTTCCGCCTGGGGAGGCGTGGCTGTCATCCATTAGAGGGTGGAGGAGTGGCCGAGAACCAAGCTCCAAATCAGGCCTATCAAGCGACGACTGGAGATGGCAGTGGCAGTGTGAGAGAGAGATTTACGGGCAGCTGTCCGACACTTGTGTGTGTGTTTGTTTTTTTGTTTAAGTTTCTTATTTAACTATTATTTATATTGTCAAGCTGGTTCTCTCCTCCTTTCCATTAATCCCTTTACACGGGTGCCGAATCCCAGGAAGGAGGAGGGATGTGCCGTAGTGGTGTTCTCGCCACTACCATCCATCCCAAAGGAGCAGCCGCGGCCATTCGCCAGAGGATGCAGGAGCCGACCGCCTGAGAGCGGACAAACGGCCGTTGACCGCGAAGGGAGGAGGGGCTCCTAGACGACCGCCTGGAGCGGACGAACGGCCGTTGACCGCAAAGAGAGGAGGGGCTCCTAGCCGACCACCTGAGAGCGGACGAACGGCCGTTGACTGCGAAGGGAGGAGGGGCTCCTAGCAGACCGCCTGAGAGCGGA
>JAVLUX010000102.1:312500-315000 GCA_032164185.1 Moxostoma hubbsi
CAGTACACACACTGCAGGAACAGTACACACACTGCAGGATCAGTACACGCACTGCAGGAACAGTACACGCGCTGCAGGAACAGTACACACACTGCAGGAACAGTACACATACTGCAGGAACAGTACACATACTGCAGGAACAGTACACGCACTGCAGGAACAGTACACGCACTGCAGGAACAGTACACGTACTGCAGGAACAGTACACGCACTGCAGGAACAGTACACGCACTGCAGGAACAGTACACACACACTGCAGGAACAGTACACGCACTGCAGGAACAGTACACACACTGCAGGAACAGTACACGCACTGCAGGAACAGTACACACACACTGCAGGAACAGTACACACATACTGCAGGAACAGTACACACACTGCAGGAACAGTACACGCACTGCAGGAACAGTACACACACTGCAGGAACAGTACACACTGCAGGAACAGTACACGCACTGCAGGAACAGTACACACACTGCAGGAACAGTACACACACACTGCAGGAACAGTACACGCACTGCAGGAACAGTACACACACTGCAGGAACGGTACACACACTGCAGGAACGGTACACATACTGCAGGAACGGTACACACACTGCAGGAACAGTACACACACACTGCAGGAACAGTACACGCACTGCAGGAACAGTACACGCACTGCAGGAACAGTACACGTACTGCAGGAACAGTACACGCACTGCAGGAACAGTACACGCACTGCAGGAACAGTACACACACACTGCAGGAACAGTACACGCACTGCAGGAACAGTACACGCACTGCAGGAACAGTACACGCACTGCAGGAACAGTACACGCACACTGCAGGAACAGTACACGTACTGCAGGAACAGTACACACACTGCAGGAACAGTACACGCACTGCAGGAACAGTACACGCACTGCAGGAACAGTACACACACTGCAGGAACAGTACACGCACTGCAGGAACAGTACACACGCTGCTGTTTTCTATGTAACGCTGTTTTATTTGGCACTGACGTTCATTATAAACAACTGAAGGAAAGAAAACATCACAAACAACCAGCAGATGCAGATCTCATTCAGTACAAGCAAACCAACTCTGATGCTTCCATGATTTATTATATTTGTCACTATATCGATGATGATGATGATGATGATGTGAGGCTGTTGTGGAGATATGTTCATCAGCTGAATCTCTTCACCAGAGTAACAGCAGAGTAAAGCTACAGGAGCGTTTGGTTCTGAGAAACAGTTTAAGAGAAAAGAAACATCCACCAGTTAAAGCATCACTTTTCTCATTGGTACAAGCGTTTAAATGGGCATCTACAACACTAGTGTGACAATCTCTTCTAAACAACATGTTGAGCGATCCGTCACGTCTGAAACAGGAATATAACAGTATATTAGTCAATAAAGCAGCAAACAGTGATCAAGCAGTAATAAACATGATTCTGAGGCCTTTTCTAAAATCATGGCTTGAACGATCCTGTTCATTATTCTTCCGGAATTCTGGTTCAGGAATGTTATAATATCACATCTTCACTCAACAGTCAAATCTTTAGCAATCAAAGATCACATTTCTAACATTTTCAACATTGTTTTAAATTCTACAGACAGAAGAAATGAAACAAAATGGAACAAAATGACAATAATTACACGAATAAGAATAACATCAAGAAAAACAAACTTGTGTCTATTTTGGCAATATTTCCCAAATGTAGCAGAAAAATAACTTTCATCAGCGGGAAGATAAACATCAATGGACGTTTTGGCCTCAGTTTTCTTGTTGTTTCTTAAAAGCTTTTATATTTTGGTTTCATTTTTCTTTCTCAGAACAACAAGAATCAGAGTCTTTTTTCCCCGTGAATCTAGAACATGTTATTTTGGTCACTCATGTGTGTCGTAACCGATCTGCCGTCAAACACACAAGAACAATAAACATCAGGCATGTGCGTGTGCTTTGAAGAACATTAAACACACACACGAGGTATTTGGTCATTTGAACACAATCACTAACAGCAATTTGGCAATTTGAGCATCAGCAACATTAATTAGAAAGAAACAGTCATTATTTTCTGCTATTAACATATGAAAATATATGCGATATAATAGAATCTGAGGTAATCAAAGCTGGAGTTAATCTGAGTTCTGAGCGTTACGCTTTGGTCAGCTGATCTTCTAGAACATGCTGCTCTTGTACCAGCCGTTCTGAGGGCATCAGTTCAGATCCGATCCGCTGGCACGCGTGTGGGCGCATCTCAGAGCGTCTGGTTGAGGTAGAAACACTTGACCAGCTGTTGGCAAAAGGTCATCTCGAGAGGTCAAGCTTAGGCACAGGGTCTTTGGATGTCCAGTGTTTTGGTGGGAGGAGTTTGAGGGGAAAGGGGCGGGGCCTGTGGCTGCACTCAGGCTAATGCAGTGAATTATAAACGTCCAATCACAGCGCACACAGACACGTCTAGTAATACATTTTTGGTTGGTTTACAGTCGTTTGTTTTAGCTCTGCTAGACGCA
>JAVLUX010000102.1:317500-320000 GCA_032164185.1 Moxostoma hubbsi
TGTGTGTGTGTGTGTGTGTGTGAGTGTGTGTGTGTGTGCGTGTGTGTATCTGTGTGTGTGTGTGTGTGTGTGTGTGAGTGTGTGTGTGCATGTGTGTGTGTCTGTGTGAGTGTCAGTGAGTGTGTGTGTGTGTGTGTGTGAGTGTGTGTGTATCTGTGTGTGAGTGTGTGTGTATCTGTGTGTGTGTGTGTGTGTGTGTGTCTGTGTGTGTGTGTATCTGTGTGTCAGTCAGTGAGTGTGTGTGTGTAAGAGTGAGTGTGTGTGTGTGTGAGTGTGTGTGTGTATCTGTGTGTGTGTGTGAGTGTGTGTGTGTATCTGTGTGTGTATCTGTGTGTGTGTGTGAGTGTGTGTGTGTGTGTGCGTGTGCGTATCTGTGTGTGTGTGTGTCTGTGTGAGTGTGTGTGTGTGCGTGTGTGTGTGTCTGTGTGAGTGTCAGTGAGTGAGTGTGTGTGTGTGTGTGTGTGTCAGTCAGTGAGTGTGTGTGTGTATCTGTGTGTGTGTGTGTATCTGTGTGTGTATCTGTGTGTGTGTGTGTGTGTGTGTGTGTGTGTGTGTGTGTGTGTGTGTGTATGTGCGCGTGTGTGTGTGTGTGTGTGTATGTGCACGTGTGTGGACTAACCCAGGTTAGAGATGGTGTGTGTGTTGATGTGGCCGGGGAATCTCTCTTCTGTTCCAAACTCTTGTTGTGGCAGCATTCGATGAGAGAGTTTAAATCCCTCCACTCGACCCGGTTTACTGGGCAACTCCCAAAACACCTGCATGGCTGTACTGTTCAGAACCTTAGTGAAGAAACTGGGCATGCTGGGAACTGAGAGACACAGACAGAATTAATGATGGTGAGATATTAATGTCACAATTACTAACAATGTCCATCAGTGTGTGTTCATGCACGCTCTTACCGCCCCCTAGTGTCGTGGTGATGACAGTGTTGGACTGTTGGCTGGCGCCCAGCGGCGAGTACGCTTTCACATAGATGGAGAAGGTGGTCGCCGGCTCCAGATCACTGAACTCATGCTCAAACGTGTCCTTACTGACCGCTTCCTGGAGCTCACTGTTGTCTGGCTCTGTAATCACACACACAAACATCCTTCAACATCTGCAGGAAACCACTTCACCTGCGTCCACATGCTGTCTGTCTCTCTCTGTCTCACCGCCCAGTTTGCGGATGTGCAGCACGTATCCGATGATGCGGTCGGTGACGTGTGGTTCCGGCTGTTTCCAGCGGATCTGCAGTGAGGTGGTTGAAAGCGGTGTGACCGTCAGGTCTTGAGGGGCTTCTGGGAGTTCGGTGGACTGAGAAACGGCGAGTCTGGCGCTGGCCTGGTTAGTGCCGGCGCTGTTCTCTGCGATACACTGATAAATGGCCTCGTCTTCAGCGGTGATGCGTGTCATAGCCAGCGTACTACAGAGAGGAACACATGCACAACATCAGATGAGATCTACGGAGTCAACGTCGACCGTTTCTGTTTCTATTTATTTATTATTTTCTAGATTTGCCCTTTGATGCATTAATTAATCAATCACAGAGGAAAAATCTTCAGTGTTAAAGGGACAGTTCACCCCAAAATACAAATTCAAAATCTCCACTTTCACTTTCACATTCTTCTTCTTTTGTTTTTTGGCAATTGGCATTCTTCTTGCATATCGCCACCAACTTGTCGGAAGTGGAGATTTATAGTAAAAAACCCACAGCTATCATATCACTTCTGAAGACATGGATTAAAAATACACTGGAGTCATGTGGATTACTTTTATGCTGACTTTATGTGCTTTAAGAGCTTCAAAGTTCTGGTCACTATTCACTTGCATTGTATGGACATACAGAGCTGAAATATTCTTCTAAAAATCTGCATTTGTGTTCTGCAGAAGAAAGAAAGTCACATCTGGGATGACATGAGGGTGAGTAAATGATGACAGAATTTACATTTTTGGGTGTACTGTCCCTTTAACCTTCTACTACACTGCACACATGCACACTTCACACATGCACAGTTAACACATGCACACTGCACACTTCACACATGCACACTTCACACATGCACACTGCACACATGCATACTTCACACATGCACACATGCACACATGCACACTGCACACATGCACACTGCACACATGCACACTTCACACATGCACACTGCACACATGCACACTTCACACATGCACACTGCAGACATGCATACTTCACACATGCACACATGCACACTTCACACATGCACACTTCACACATGCACACTGCACACATGCATACTTCACACATGCACACATGCATACTTCACACATGCACACATGCACACTTCACACATGCACACTTCACACATGCACACTGCACACATGCACACTGCACACATGCACACTTCACACATGCACACATGCACACTGCACACATGCATACTTCACACATGCACACTGGACACATGCACACATGCACACTTCACACATGCACACTTCGCACACTTCACACATGCACACTTCACACATGCACACTTCACACATGCACACT